>PVJH01012732.1:0-13639 GCA_004026705.1 Nesogale talazaci
GTTCTGAGGCTATCACTCTTTACAGGGATGAAAAGCCTCCTGGCGGGAGGGAGGAGAAAAAAATGAGGCACTGATACCAAGAGCTTAAGTAGAAAGAAAATGTTTTGAGAACGATAGTGGCAACATACGTACAAATGTGCTTGGCATACAATGGATGGATGAATGGATTGGGATAAGAGTTGTGTGAGCCCCCAATAAAATAATATATATTTAAAAAATTCTTTTGATTAAAAAAACAGAGAGAGAATGCATAGAGACAATGACTGATGTCATAGCTTATCAGGGAGGGGGAGGCAGAGGCTGAGGGGAACCGAGGAGGAAATCATGAATACAGGAGGGAGAGAGTGCACTAGAACCGATTCTGATGATTTTATATATTTTTTTAATTGCAACTGAACTATGGGAAATATGATGTGTGAATTTTAAATCAATAAAACTATTGCGGGCTGAGCCCCGGTGGCGTAGTGGTTGTGCACGGGACTGCGGCCCACTGGCACGGAGGTTCAATTCCAGCAGTGGGGCTGGGCCTCCTACTCCCACCACCGGAGAGCAGTGATGCCCAAAAAAAACAAACAAAAAACAAAAAAAAAACCATCATTTAGGGCTGAGCCACGGTGGTGTAGTGGTTGTGTGCGGGACTGGAGGTTCAATTCCGGCTCCCAGGAGCAAAGGCTGGGCCTCCTACCACCTGAGGGCAGTGATGCCTACAAAAAAAAAAAACTATTGGGGGGAAGAACATCATTGTTTTTTGAAAAGCATTGAAAAAAAAACCCATCAAAGTGTCTGGTGGTTCTGAACCGCTGGCCTTGCAGTTATCAGCCCACTAGGCCACAGAAGCTGCCAGCGTTAGCCATCGGGGTCCTTTAAGATGCAGACTGGCCCTCGGTCAGTCGTGTGGAGTGCTGCGCAGGTGACACACTATGTGTCACACAGGGGCATCAGGTGCGACACCCTGCAATAGGCCAGCCCTAACAGGGACCCTGCTCACCCCTTCTGGGGGTAGAGCTCCACGGACCCGAGGCTTCTTGGTCTTGATCAATGTTCCAATTTTAACCCACAGTCATTGAGGCCACTCTAACGCCCAGTGACCTATGTCCAGAGTAGTGCCACTCCACAGGTGTCCAGGACTTAACTCTTGACAGGACTAGAGGGCTCCTCTTCCACCCTCACAGTGGCTGGTGGGCTTGAACCACTGCTCTGGTGGTGAGGAGTCCAGTGCTTAACTCACTGTGCCACAGGGGCGCCCTTCTCCAGTGTTCAGAAGGGTGAAACAATCATTGATTCCCAAAGAGCCACGAGCGGTGGGTGCCACGGGCTCTGTCTCGATCATGCTTCTTTGATCGGGATAGCAGGGATGGACCACTACCACCTGACCTACCTATCCCAGGGAAGAGACACGGCCCTGCGTTCTCATTCAGAACCGAGTCACTAGGCATACCGGTCATGAAGAAGGCAACGAAAGTAACTTGGACCAAATGCTCACAGTCATCGTTGCATTTATTATAGCAAGAAATCGGACACCTCTCACCCACCCAGCAACGTGCGAGTGACCAAACCCACGCTCTGCCAACATGATGCAATGGCATAGGGCGGTTAAAATGACCGACAGTGGGAAATGCCTGCCGCCGTCCATGTGGGATGGGAGCAGGGAAACTGGAGGAAGGACGGGTGTGGTGAGGGCAGAGCCCTGAGAGAGAGCTCTGCAGAACAGCAGGGGGATCCTGAGTTGAAATTCAGACACAGCCAAATGAGAAGGAACAAGCACACGCAAATCCCACCCTCACCCCATGTCCCTCACCCCATGTCCTTCACAGAGCACGAGGGGTCACTGAGAATTTGTCTCAGAGGTCGTGAGAGAAACAGAGGGGGAGAGACAGGCAGATACTCCGAGAGACAGAAATAGAGGAAGACAGTGAGAAGCAGGGAGGAGAACCAGCCCCAAAGTTCTCTTCCTTTAACCCATAGTCCCCCCTCCCATCATGGTCAGTTGGGGACAGGCTGGCCTGCTCCAGGAATGAGACAAAGAAAAGAAGTCCCAGTGACTGTGACAGCTGCTGCCTTCTCCTCCTCCTTTGTCTCCTTCCCTTCCTCCTCCTGTCTGTCTTTTCTCTCTCCCTATTCTCCCACTTTCCCCTCTCTCCTCCTCCTCCCTTCTTCCTCCACTCTTTTTTCCCTCCTCTTTCTTCTCTCCTTCCCCCGCCCCACATCCTTTCCCCTTTCCTGGTCCCCTGGCTTCCTCTCTTCTCTCACTCCTGCTCCCCTCCCTGTTGCCCAACACCCTCTCCTTCCTTGGGTTCCATATCACGTGGAGGTATCAGAAAGATAACGGGGCCCTCCTCCCTAGTGTATCCACTCTTGACATCCCAAAGGTGAAATGTGTCCCCAGATAGATCCAGTTTGGGCTATCCTCATTATTCAATGAAGACAGTTTGGAGACTGCCTCTCCACCAGTCTTGGAGAGCATCACCCAGTCTCCTTGAATCTAGGGTGGCTTGGAGAAGGCCATTTGAAAAGGTGTTCTTTGGGGGACACTTCCCCTCATTTGGCTGTTTTTAAGTGAAGGAGTGGGGGAGAAGGAGGCAGGCTGTCTTGAGGAAGCAGAGCAGAGATCTGAAAGATTTTTGTAATATCCCAAATGCTTTAGCCACAGTCTCTTAGCAAACAGAATTCAACAGCGGATGAAAGAGCATGCACCAGGAGCCAGTGGGATTTATTCCAGGAATGTACGGATGGTTCAACATCAGAAATGAATCAATGAGAAGAAAAGCACACGTTGTGAAAATGATGGTGGCAACAACTGTACAACTGTGCTGATCTGATGGAACTGCAGATTGCTATCATATCTGTAGAGCTCGAGATAAAATGGAAGAAAAACAAAGAAATGAACCCGTCATACAGCCTCTCTATAGAACAAAGGGAAAGAATCACATGACCTTCTTAATGGACGTGGAGGATGCGTTTGATAAAAATCTAAGCTCGTTTCTTGAGGAGCCCCTAAGGAAAGTTGGAATAGAAGATAAATGCCTTGATATGATGGAGGGCAGATACCTGTATAAAAAGCCAACAGCCAACGTTATGCTTCATGGGGAAAGAGCTTTCTTCTTGGAATCAGGAATAAGACACTCTTTTTAAATTTTGTTTGTTTGTTTGCTTTTTATTTTATTTTGTGGGCATCACTGCCTCTGGTGGTCATGGGCGCTACCCAGTGGCCCTGAGAGCCACTGCTGGATTTGAACCGCCAAGCCCACGGGCTGCAGTTCCGCACTCAACCACTTACGCCACCGGGGCTCAGCCCAGGAATAAGACACTCTTACTGCTTCTATTCAAGAATAGATTAGAAGTCCTAGCCAGAACAATAAGTCAAGAAAAATAAGTAAAAGGTACTCAGCTTGGAAAAGAACAAGTAATTTTATATATCTTTATTATATTCACAGGATGAGATGATTCTGTGAATAGAAAGGCCCAAAGAGTCCACACAAAAAAACTCTACAGCTAATAGAGGCATTTAGCAAAGCTTTAGAGTACAAAGTCCACAAAGGAAAATCACATGGGTTTCTGTGTGAGCCAGAGATGAAGAACCTGAACAGAAATTAGGGGAGCAATTCCCACTACAATCGTACCCAAGAGAGTGAAACACCCGGGAAAACTCCCAACTCCCACCATGTAAAGGATTTATATAATGAAAACTACAAAATACTGCTGAAAGAGATTATTGAAGACTTAACTAAATAGAAGAATGTTCCATGCTCGGGAATTAAAATTAATATTGTCAAGATGTCAATACTAACCAAAGTGATCAATGGATTCAACACAAATCCCAATCAAAATGCTAACAGCCTTCTTTACAGAAAAAGAAAAATCAATCCTCCACATTATATGGAATGACAAGAGGCCTAAAATAGCTAAAACAATGTTAAAAGAGAGGGGCAAAATAGGAAGACTCACACTTATTGATTTTAAAACATACTATATAGCTACAGAAATCAAACAGCCTGGTACTGATTTAACAATAGACACACAGTCCAGTGGAATAGAATAGAGTCCAGGAATCATCCACACATCTATGGTCACTACTTTTTTTATAAAGGTGCTAAGTCCCTTCTTTGAAGGAAAAGAGTCTTCAATAAGTGGTGCTGGGAAAATTGGATTTTTACATAGCAGAAAAGAAAACAGAAGCCATGCCTTCACACTATAAACAAAATCAAATTAAAAGTGAGTGAAGGACCTAAAGTGTACAAAACAAAGCCATCAAATTGATATAAGAGCAATCAGGAACAACACGGTCAGTGCCGAGCTGTCAACAATGGAATATCTAATATAATCACAAAAATGTACTGAAAAAGACAACATAAATAAATGGGACCTCTTAAAAAAGTGTAATTTTGTTTCTCAAATGACATTACCAGAAAAGTGAAAAGACAAGTTACTGACTTGGAAAACATTTTCAAAAATCCTAGATCCCATCAGAACACACACACACACACACACACGTAAATAAATTGTCATTATGATTGAGCCCCTTGTTGCAGCCACTGCGCTGATCCCACTCATCACGTCTCCCCCTTTCTCGGACCCTCTCCTTTACCTGGTGCCCATGGAGAGAGGCAGAACAAGCCGCGAGGAGCTAGCCGTCTACTCCCCATAGTCTGGCTCCAGTTCTGCAAAACACTGGTTGCCAGGATGTAGGGAAACCAGAGCCTTTTTCTATTGCTGATGGGCATGCAAAATACTACAGCTATTGTGGGAAACAATATAATGGTTCCTCAAAAATTAAAAATAGAACAACCATAGAACCCAGCAATCCCACCCCCACTAAACACCCGTGGACAGATGAAGAGCTGAGGCAGCGACTGGTCTCTCCCCAGGGTTGAAAGAAGAGCATTGAAAAGGGACCTGGAACGAGCGGGTCCAGTGGACTAACTAACCAAGCACCCGTCGGTCTCCCTAACCTGAGACCAGACGGACCAGAGGGCATCACGCTACCCCGCCACCGACTCGGACAGGGAACACCATAGAAGGTCCTGGAGAGAGCGGGAGGTCAATGTGGAACAAGACTCAAAATCTGAAATGAGGCGAGGCATTACTGCCTCCAAGACCCCCAACAGATCGAGAACTGACCGCAGCCTCCTGGCCCCATGGCAGCCAAACAAGCAATGACCAGTCAAGGTCAAAAGGACGACACTTACCCAAAGACCAAGTTCTAAAAGCTATGGGAAAAGAGGAAGAATGGAAACGGGAAATGACAGAGGAAGGGGATCCATGATGGTACGGAGAGGGAAGCACAATAAAGGCGATGACACAAAATGCGTACCAATTGTTCAATGTGAGACGGATCATCCGCTCCGTGAACCCGAGTCTAAAGAGCTTTCTTCAGAAAAGAATCAGTGCAGGGGCTGAGCCCCGGTGGCGTAGTGGTTGTGCGGGGGACTGCAGCCCACTGGGATGGAGGTTCGTTTCCAGCTCCACGGAGCAAAGACTGGGCCTCCTACTCCCACCACCAGGGCAGTGATGCCCCCCCCAAAAAAAAAAAGAATCAGTGCGAATGAAGGGAGCGCAGAGGGGAGACCCAAAGTCCACCTGTAAACAAGTGGACATTGTCTTACAAGAGGGTCAACAGGAAGAGAGAAGCAGGATAGCACTGAGGAAACATCCAACTTTCCTCTAGTTTTTTCATGCTTCCTGCCCCACTCCCCACTGTCATGACCCTAATTCTACCTTACAAATCCAGCCAGACCAGAGCATGTACGCTGGACAGATCAGAGCTGGAAACACAGGGAACCCAACACAGATGATCCCCTCACGACCAATCATGAGAGCAGCAAACGAGACCAGGAGGGGAAAGGCAGGGGGAGGGAGAAAGAGGGAACTGATCACAACAGAAAACGCGGGTGAAGGGCAATATCAGTCAGTGGAAGACATGAAAAAATAATAACAATTTATAAATTATCAAGAGGGAGGATGGGAGAGGGAGGAGGGAAAATGAGGATCTGATATCAAGGGCTCGAGTAGAAAGAAAATGTTTTGAGACAGATGGTGGCAACAAATGTACAAATGTGCTTGACCATGGATGTATGGATGGATTATGATAAGAGTTGTACAAGCCCCCAATAAAATGGTTAAAAAAGAAAGCATTGAAAAGCAAGGGTGTTACTTTGAGGACTAAGGTGTGCCTGATCCAAGTCACTGTATTTTCTTTTTTCTTTCTTTGTTTTTAACCCAGACACTGTATTTTCACTTGTCCCACAAGCACGTGAAAGTTGAACATTGAATATAGAGACTGATGAAAAATTTAAAAACAAAATGTTTTGAGAACGATGATGGCAACAAATGTACACAGTGTGCTTGACACAATGGATGGATGTATAGATTGTGGTAAGAGCGGTATGAACCCCCCATAAAATGCCTTTTAAAAAGGAAAAGAAAAGTAACTGATGGATGAAGAAACAAAATGTACAACATGGAGGCACTGGAAGACAATTCATCCAGTAGAAGGAATGGTGTGTTAAAGACGTCAATCCAAAAAATCCAAGCCTGTGGCCAGGGAGTCCATCCTCACTCATACACCCCTGTACAGGGTTCCAGGCTCACATGTCTGTATCAGGGAAGACAGCCTCATCTTTTCTGTGGGGAGCGACACGTTGGCTTCTACTGCTGGCCCTGAGGTTCGCAGTCGGCCCTTCGCTAGCAGCACCACCAGACAATGCTGGGAGAAGCAGCTAGTCACAAAAGGACAGAGAGTATGACCCTGCTTTTATAAGATGACAATAGATGGCAAACACAGGGAGACCAAAGTGCCTGATCAGGGAGGACTGGGGAGAAGCGGTATTAAGGTGATGGGAAAATCGACAGCATGGGTAGTAAGGATGATCATGGCCGTCAATCAGGTTAAAAAGTTGACTCCGCAAAAGTATGACGGCCATCTTCATCTAACACTGACAGAAAGGAGACAAGGGACAGCTGAGGCTGCTCATGTACAACCGACCACTGTGGGCTTTGGCTCCATTTGGAGGGTTAGGGTCATGATTTCATGGGACACCCCCTCTACCTGGCTGACTAAGGTGCTTGTGCTTCTGCTCTACCTGCTACCTGGCTGTGCATTGCCTGCGCTCTTGAAAGCTTGCAAGAGACCGTTCAAGGCACAACAAGGTACCTTGGAGATTTTCCAGAAAGATCTTGATCCAAAGGGGGGGAGGGTTGCGTGCAGAATAGGATCTCACATGCTCACTGGCAGTCCTATTGTCCTAAGATCATCGTTCCACCTGCAACTGAAAATGCCCCCTGAAGTCATCTTGAAACGAGCAACAGTGCACTTTGATTCGTGGAAATGTTCTGCCTAGCGCGTGGTGCCCTTTCAAGAACCATCTATGCCGCCCGCTCACGTTAGAACAGTCAACCGCTTCACATCAGAAGGGTGACGCTCACCCAAGGACAAAGCTCAGAGGCTCAAGAGAAGGCCCACTCAGGGAGGGAGTGGGCTCAGGTAGGACACCTCCAGGGGACTGCCACCGCTGAGCCCACACGCCATGTAGGGGAATGAAGAAGGGAAAAGAAGGTGCAGGAATGGTTGGAGGGAAGGCTGAGAAGCCGCTCTGTAAACCTTCACCCAATTCACCATAGAGCGTTTACTTAAAAACAAACAAAACCTTGCATGGGATCAAATTGGCAGCAGTCACCGATAGGAAACTTGGGGGCCTGAGTGCAGGTGACTGAGGAGCGAGTCAGGAAAGGAGGCCAAGGGCATGGCATCCCTCAGAGAAGGTCGCCAGAGTCCCCAGCCTGGACATGGAGAAGTGGCTGAGTTGGTGCCCGTTTGGCTGTGTCTGCTCTCAGCAACAACAACACGATAAAGAAAATTCAAAGAGGAGGAGGGGAGATCCCTTTTGTCGCAGTCCCAGGGCCTGGAGTCCCTCCTTCCCACCTGCTCTCACTTTGCTGGGATGGAGGAAAGCAGCTGTGTCCCAAACTCTCCCCCCTCGAGGCTCTTGGCCAGCCATCCCTTCCACCAGGCACCCGTTCTGCTTGCCCAAGAAGCCCAGTGTAAGACCTCTCAGCCCCCACCCAGGTCCTGACATCCTAAAAGGCGCTTTCTCTTCTCCACTATCCTGCAAGGAAAACTGGGCTGTCTGTTGGATAGCGACAGACCGAGCGTATGTCTAAACAGCAAAGCTGCCCCGGGGGGTTCTGGGTGGTCATCTTTACCTGAGCAGGTCACAGATCGGATCACAGGGTCTCTGCCCTGAAGAGTAGTCGCAAGGGTAGCCAGCGCCAACCTTTCTCAGTCAAGGGCTTAACCACTGCACCACCAGAGACCACCCTCTGAAGTTCCCCCGCTCACAGCGTTTTGCTCATCTCCCACAAGGCCTTTCATCTAAACCACCCATCAAGGAGCTGAGAAAGGCCACCTGCCGGAGGGGGGAGGGGGCGGAGGATGGGGCGGCCTTGTCCCAAAGGCCCAGTGAACTACAGGTGTGGCGTGGGTTCACCCGGGCAGTCCCATGAAGCTGCCGGCCGTGCGATGCCCCGAGCTGGGAGGAGTTGGAACTCGGGTGCGGGAGCACCACTCACACGCCTGCTTCTCCACCCTGCTACCCTGCCTCCTCCTGCCCCTCTTCCTGCGAGAGGGAAAGGTTGGCCATGGCTACCACTGCCCCCAGTCCTGCCTGTCCCAGATGGGCGCTGAGCCCTGCCAGGGGCTCCCCTCCTCGGGCGCCTGGTGGGGTGGCAGGTCAGCCTCGCCTTGACAGTCGGCCTCTGCGGGCAAACATTCCGAGCCAGGTCACCCAGAAACGCAAAGCTTCAGCAGGGAATCTGTTGCTTTTTTTTTTTTTCCCCTCCTCTGGTTTGTTTTGTAGCCTGGCAGCAGGCCTGGTGGAGGCGGCCGGCTGGAGGCTGCAGGCTGCGAGAGGGTTCTCAGAGAGTGGGAGGGGTCCTCGGACAACTCTGCCAGCCTGCCCAGCTCAGAGGCAGGGGAAGGGGAGTGCTGATCCCTACCTATTCTCTGAGGCTCTTTCCTGAGTTGCCCAAGGCCTGGGGGAAACTCCGCATTATCAGCCTGGCGCCCCTCATGCAAAGCCTCCACAGTGCCTCCTCCAATCCAGCCATAGCCCTAGGGAGGACGAGTCCTCAGCCTCAGATGAACTGCCCAGAGAACCCCAGGGCCAGAGGTGTGACCCGAGCTCAGGGGGAGCTGAGGAAAGATGGCCCCTCCCCTTCGCTGTACTTTACCTGAACCCATTTCTCAGGAGTGAAATCCGAGGTGAGGGATTGGCTCAGAGCCATTCTCGGAAACACAGATCTGGACCCCGGCTGCGCACATTTAGCAGATGGTACTGATGTCACAAGAGTCCTGAGATGTGTTGATATGTGAAGTATAAAGACAGCAGACAGACTTTGGGGTCTCTACTCAAGGCCTCCCTAAACACAAGAATACTTCATTCTGACATCCTGGCACTCTTCGATGCTCACCTTTCCGACGGGATATCTGAAGACAAAATGGGTGCATGAGCAAATGTGGTGGAAAGAGCGGATGGTGCCTGGCTATGAAAAGTTATAGTATCTGGGGTCTTTTTTAAAAAATTAATTTATTGGGGTCTCATACAATTCTTCTTACAATCCATACATCCATCCATTGTGTCAAGAACATTTATTGCCCTCATCATTCTCAAAACATTTGCTTTTTACTTGAGCCCTGGTTATCAGCTCCTCATTTTACCCCTCCCTTCCCCACCCTCTCTCCCTCATGAACCCTTGATAATTTATAAGCGGTTATTACTTTTCCAGGTCTCACACTGACGGATGTCTCTCTTCATCCACTTTTCTGTTGTCCATTCCCTTGGGAGGGGATTATGGGTAGATCATTGTGATCAGTTCTACCTCCCCACCTTCCTTTTGCCCTCCTGGTGTGGCTATTCTAAATATTGGCCCTGAGGGGTTCATCTGTCCTGGACTCCCTGTGTTTCCCGTTCTTATCTGCATCACTGTACAGCCTCTGGTCTAGCCGGATTTGTAAGGTAGAATGGGATCATGATAGTGGGGGGAGGAAGCATTGAAGAACTAGAAGTTGTGTTCATTGGTGCTTACTGCACGCTGACGGGCTCGCCTCCTCCCCAAGACCTTTCTGTAAGATGTCCAGTTGCCTACAGATTGGCTTTGAGTCTCCACTCCGTACTCCCCCTCATTCATAAGGATATGATTTTTCGTTCTTTGATGCCTGATACCTAACCCCATTGACACCTCCATTGACACCTTGTGATCCCGAAGGTTGGTGTGTTTTTTCCACGTGGGCCTTGTTGCTTCTCAGCCACATGGCCGCTTGTTTACCTTCAAGCCTCTAAGACACCAGATACTATGTCTTTTCAAAGCCAGGCACCATTAGCTTTCTTCATCACATTTGCTTATGCACACATTTGTCTTCAATGATTGTGTCTGCAAAGTGTTCTTGTGTTGAGGGAGTTCTTGAGTAGAGGTCCAATGTCCATCTGCTACCTTAATACTAAACCTATAAATATATGCATAGCTCTATTTCCCCATTGTCATATATAAATATGTTTATAAATGCATATGCCTGTATTTAGACCTCTAGACATGGCCTTTGCCTCCTACTTTTTTCCTCTATTTCCTTTTATTTTTCTCTTGTCCCACTATCATATTCAACCTTCACTTGAGTTTCAGTATTTCCTCTGTTATATTGCCCTGGATCCAGCCCGACCAGGCCTCTTACACCCTCCTCCTCATCGATTTTGGATCACTTATTGTTCCCTTGTCCCTAGGTTTGTTAACTCCCACTTCCTTTCTCCTGACTCCCTGTCGCCCATGTCCCCCAGAATCATCAGGTCCATTGTTTTCTCCTCCAGATTGTTTATCCCACCTAGCTTATCTAGATGGACCTGCAGAGATAATAGTATGCACAAAAGACAAGAGATAGCAAAACAAAGCAATAAAAGAAAACAAAACAACAACAAAAGAAAAGCCTATAAATATTTTAAGGTCTGTTTGGTGACCTGTAGGAATATTTTCCAATGAAGTCTGATGGAGTGCCCCAAAGTCTGTTTTTGGTGTATTCTTTGGTGTATGCACGCCCTTAGTGCTTCACCTCAGTGTGGTGGGGTCAGATTGGGTGCAATTCCTGCACTGTCTCAAGTGCTGTCCCTCATAGGGCTATGTGTCAGTGAGGGACATCCTGTCTCATAGTGGGACCCACCCTATGGTGCTCCCTATGCTTTGGCTACTCTAAGTGGGAGTATGGTCCTCAGGGCTTGGTGGGTCAGGCTGTGCTCCACTCTCTCTTCCTCTCCCTTCATTCGCTCCTGTGTGCTCTGATCAGGCATGTCCCTCTCCCTGAGCTATAGCTTCAGTGCTGTCCTCTGAAGTGAATTCTTCTGTGGGGAGGGAGGGGACTGTCCATGTAGTTGGGATGGGGGCCAGCTCCTCAGCGTCTGGGGTCTTAAACGCTTGAAGTCAAACAAGCAGCCATCTAGCAAGGAAGCAAGTAAGCCTACATGGAAGAAGCACACCAGCCTGTGGCATCATGAGGTGCCCATGGGATCAGGTATCAGCTATCAAAAGATCTAAAACAAACAGCTACATCAAAGCAAACAAGGGGGCTTGGAGTGAAAACCTGAAGCCCATCTGTAGACAATTGGAAGCCCCCCTCACAGAAGGGTGATAGGGAAGGGATGATTCAACCAAGGGGCAGTGTAGCACCTACAAATCACACATCATTCCTCTAGTTCCTGAATGCTTCCTGTCCCACTCCCATGACCCCGTCCTACCTTACAAATCTGGCTAGACTGGAGAACACACATTGGTACAGATAAGAGCTCTTGACACCTGGAATTCAGGGAAAATAGATCCCTCAGGAGCATTTGTGGGAATAGCATTATCATGAGGGTAGGACATGATCAGGGAGAGGGAAGGGTGAGAAAGGGAGAGCCCATCACAGGTTGGATATATTGCTGCCCCCAAAGGAAGCAAATAACGAAAATATCAGTGACGGGAGAGAACAGACAGTAAGATCTGAAATAATAATTACAATATATAATCGATCAAGGATTCCCAAGAATGAGACAGTGGGGGAGGGAGAGGGAAAAAAAGAGGAGCTTATACCAAGGGCTCATGTGAAAAATGTTTTGGAAATGATGAGGACAACCTATGTATAAGTATGCTTGATACAATTGATATATGGAATGTTATCAGAGCTCCAAGAACCCCCGATAAAATAACTTAACAATAATAAAAAGAGTCCCATGAGAAGGAGGCTGCTCTTACCCTCACTTTACAGAGCTTAGTCTATGGGACTCAAGCTGCAACCAGCCTGACTGCAGAACCCACCCTCGCTTCTGCAGAGGGAAGGACAGAGTGCTGGAGGGTGGAGCTCCTGTCTCTCTGCATCCCTTGCTGCTCTGGCACCTGAAACAGTGCCCAGTTTGCCTTAGGTGCTCGATTAACATTTATAAAATTGTTATAAATTCGGGCAATTCGGGCTGAGCCCCGGTGGCGTGGTGGTTGTGCGCGGGACTGCGGTCCACTGGGATGGAGGTTCGATTCCAGCTCCACGGAGCAAAGGCTGGGCCTCCTACTCCCACCACCTGAGGGCAGTGATGCCCCCTCCCCCCCAAAAAAAATTGGCGATTTGACTGTGGGTTGAGTAAGGCCATGCCCAGTGCCCTCTCCGTGGAGTTCTCACTCCAGATCCTCCCTGCCCATCTCTTCAGAAGCCTCCAGGTCCCCGGCCAACCACCCCACACCCCTCCTCCAGCAGTTCAGGGGACTGGAACATCGATTTACCACCTCACTCGCTCCCCACACCTACCAGCAGCCAGGGATTTGGGCTTTGTTTCCTTGACTCTCTGCCTCAGTTTCCCCATTGTGCCAGCTATGAGGGGAAAGGCTATTGGAAAGGAGATCCTGGGGAGCGCCTGCCCCTGGATTCCTGTTCCCTCAAGGAAACTCTAGGGGTTACCCTCCTCTCTGACCCCCCGAGCCCGAGCCCCAGACCCATGGGCTGCCAGGGACCAGATGTGTAGCTGCTGGTCATGCCTGGCACACGATACGTGTCTCCCCATGGACTCTCTCTGTTCTTGGTCTTCTTTTCTGAGATTGCTCCGTTCTGTGGGCCGGGCTTCAAGGACAGACCCTTTAAGGTGTTGCACAGGGTCCCTGGTGACACAGTGGCTGCTCCTAGCACTCTATCTGAAAGGCTGACACCGCTCAAAGCCACCAGCCCCTCCTCCCCAGAGGAAAGACAGAGCTGTCTACTCCTGCAGGGTGACAGGCTCAGAGACACACAGGCCAGTGCTGCCCTGTCCTCCAGGGTCCGTGGCACGGAGTCTGCCTTGGGCTTTGGGCTTTGAATGCTGCCCCCACTCCCCAGCCTGTGATTAGACAGCAGCACCGAGGGTTTGCCCCAAAGGGAGACGGTGGGGGTAGGGACTGGGGAGCTGCCATGTCAGCTCACCGACCACAGGGAGAGCGACCCCCCTTTGGCATCCTGGGCGCCGCCCTGCCCTGATCTCTAGTGAGCATGCCAGCAACCACCATGGAGAAGGGAGCCCAGTGACTTTCCCAGGTCATGTTGCAAGGATGCAGCTAAACAGGGACCCAAATCTTCTCCCACTCACCCACTCACTCCTTCTCCTCC
>PVJH01012732.1:13739-63383 GCA_004026705.1 Nesogale talazaci
GCTTGAAAGGACTTTTCAAGCAGCCGCCTCACAGGTGTTCAGTGTGTGCTCATTGGTAAAACGTGGGCTTTCCAAATCAGCAACTCTTGGCATAGCCCCTTTAGCAAGTCCTCATGGCCAGCAAGGGTCCCAGTGATAGCTGAGTCCGTTGCCAACCTGAAAGGGCACCCCCTGCCCCCACGCCTGTGCAGGGAGCTTGCACTCTGCACCTTGTTGGGCCTGGCCTGCCTCCTGGTTGGTCTTTCCCTGCCCCCTCCCTCTCTCAGGTCTCCCCAGCAGGCAGCCAGATGAAGGGGAGAGAGCCCTGAGCAGCCCTCAGAGGTGAAGATGCCTGGCGGGGGATCCTTGCTCTGCAAGGCCGTGTGTGTAACCACGAAAAATTCACCCACCCTGGCTGAGCCTCCATTTCCGCATCTCTGCAATGGGGCTCGGACGAGCTCAGCAGAGCTGTCCAGTTACTGCCAGTCTCAGCCTCCTCCTCCTCTTCCTCCTCCTCTTCTCCTAGTCCTCCTCCACCCTGGGGCTCCCAGCCTGCAGGGTCTCCATCCTTGTCCTGGTCTCAGAGCCCGGGTAACGTCTCTGGGATTTGCAGAGACACCCCTCTCCCGGCCCCCACCCCAAGCCAAACTGGATGCTGAGCCTCCTGCGGCACCCCGTTCTGTCTCCCCCTCTGGAAGACCAGCTCGGAGCGGGGCGCACCGTGAGCCGCTGCACAGAGCACACGCTTGGTGTGCCACACAGGTGTGGCATTGACGCCCTGACTCAGGCAGTTGGTGTGGGCATGGGAGAGGGACACAGCACAGGCTCTGGTCGGGGACATAACCCTGTACCGGCAGTTGTCGTATGAGACAGGACACAGCACAAGGTCCCGGCAGGGACACAGCCCGGACAGTTGGCATCAGCTGGCATCAGCTGACTGTGGCCATGGCAATGCCCTGTGTGCCGGGGTGGGGTTTGCTCCCCGGGGGTTTTCAGTGGCTGCTTCTTCAGAAGTAGATCGCCAGGTCTTTCTTCTGGGGGGGTTTCCGGGTGGGCTCACGCCCCCAAACTTTCCGGCAGCAGCCGAGCTCACCAGCCATCTGCACCCCCTGGGAAGCAGACCTGACCGTTGGATGTCCACAGCTGGACAGCCGCGCCAGAGCAGGGAGGCCGTCGGTGTGCACAACGATGTCCAGGGAAGGCCGGGGGGAGCCAGGCGGGCGCAGCGGGACGGCGTCTGCCAAGACCTTGGGGCAAGGGGGCAGATGGCCGGATGGGAGGGTGAGAGATGGCAAAGATGGGTGAAAATGGAAACCAGGAAGTGTCAGCCCCCCTTGGACCAGGGCTGGGAGGAGGGTGGGACAGGCTCCTTACCAGGTGGGGATGGGAAACAGGCCACACGGGGGTGGGGGGTGGGTGGGGGAGCACCGGGAGAAGAACAGCCTCTTTATTAACACAATTATTTTATTTGCCCAAAGGTAATCATCCTAAGTGAGGTCAAGGCGGCTGGCACCGGGACGGCCCTGCGGGGCGGCTGGCCCGCGTTGCCATGGTGACAGAGCCCCGCGCGCCTCCAGCAGCGGCCAGGGCTGGAAGCTCCTGAGGAAGGAGACCCCCAGACCGCCCTTGTTTCCCCTAGAGAGGGCCTGACGGCGACATGCAGGTGTTTGCACGCCCCTTTCCCAGACCCCAAGAGACAGGCCGAGGGGCGGCGTCTGCAGGGCGATCATGGAGCAGAGAGGGACTTCTGAGTCCTTCATCTCATCGCACCCCATGATACCCCTGCGATGCGGGACAAGCCAGGCCTGACTGTGTTACAGAAAGCCGGTGCCAGAAAGGGGGGTGTGTGACCAGGACACAGCCCGTGAAGGATCCGGCCAGGAACTCTGACCATGCCAAGGAGCAGCAGCGGGGACAAAAAAGCCAGGGTATGTTGGGGAAAAGCTAAGCTAGAAGTCGAAGAAATCGGGGTGTGAATCCTCACCCCCTTACCTGCTGCCACCCTGAGCCAAGCTCGGCTCTGGGGACCCCTTGACAGCCGTGGTGCCCGGTGGGTCTGGGGTGCTGCACAAGCCCTCAGAACCTCGTTCTGTCATTTTTGCCTGGATCTCAAGCTGTCGCGGCTTTGCCAAGAAAAGGAACAAAACACACCCTCCAGCTCCAAAGTCCAAATCCAACAGAGTTGAACGTCAAGGCCGCTGGACAAGGGAGGCTGAGAAGCCCAGGTTCCCTTGAGCTCCTGCCCACAGCAATGTCAAATGTCTATCGCCCTTCAGTGGAGCGCTCTCTCTCTCTCTCTCTCTCTCTCTCTCTCTCTCTCTCTCTCTCTCTCTCTCACACACACACACACACAAATCCAATGGGAGCAGAGGCATGGGGGTGCTTCAGGAGGTCGTGAGACTTGAGTGGGACCTCCCGGGAGGACACATTACAGGCAGTAAAAACCAGTCCAGAGGACTTCGGGGATTTGGGGAACAGGTGTTGTTTGGGAGAGTTAGAGGAGGGACTGGGGACGAGTGTAGTGTGGCCAGGAGAGGGACCGGATCGGACAAGGTCTCAGTCTTAGACCATACAGGCCACACAGCATGCTGGAGACAGTGGGTGTTGCTGCAGCATGGGGGGCTGGGGGCAGCGGGGGGGGGGGGCAGGCGCGAGTGGATTTGCATATCAGGCACATGATCCAACAGGAGAGGCTGGAGGCTCGGGGTTTCTCATTAACACCAACACCGCAGAGGGTTGAATGAGACGAGCAGGTGTTTGTGTTCCTCTTCCCAGACCCCAAGAGACAAGCCAAGGGCCTTGGAGGCCCAGGTCTGCAGGGGCTCATCTTAGCAGAAAGGGACCTCCGTGTCCTTCATCTCATGTCACCCCACGGCACCTCTGCCGCAAAGGGTCAACCAGAAAGCTGTGGTCAGAGAGGCAGGCGACTGGAACAGGGCATGTGAAGGCTTCGTGGAGCCCCCCTCCCCCCCACCACTCCAAAGGAGAAAGAAGAGTTTTTCTGCTCCCATAAAGATTTACAGCCGTGGCTGAGCCCCGGTGGCGTAGTGGTTGTGTGCGGGACTGCGGCCCACTGGGACGGAGGTTCAATTCCAGCAGTGGGGCTGGGCCTCTTACTCCCACCAACGGACAGCAGTGATGACCAAAAAAAAAAAAAGATTTACAGCCTAGATTCCCAGATGTGTTAAGCCTTTCTGAAAAAATAACATTTTTTTCCCTCCCGCCCAGCCCTCTCAGAAAAATAACTTTTGTAGTCTAGCCCATAACCTAGGAAAACAGGTAGGGCACGGGGCACCCCGGTGTCATTCCGGTGCCCCCCTGAGGGCGGTATTGCCTACTTTGGGGAACACAGATTTGGGGTCTCTAGAAACCCACAGAGGCAGCTGAACCCTGCGCTCCAGGGTCGCCGTGAGTCAGAATGGACTGGGTGACAGTGGGTTTGGTTTGAGGCTTTTCCTAACATCAGGCTCCAAGCTGGATGGTTTTCCCACTGCAGCCAGGTTGGACTGGGGCCAGGCAGAGTCTAAGCCCCCTTTCGGTCATAGTAAGGGCTGTGAGAGTGTGGGTGGGTGGAGAGTTAAGAGGGAGTGAAGAGGAACCCACCCCCAGCCCACCCCATACACACAGGGCCTATTCAGTACCTGGTCCTTCACCTGAGGTCCTGGGGACCCTGGGGATGAAGACTTGAGGTAATGACCCTGTATCACAAGACAGAAGGACAAGAACAACGCAGGGCCCAGGGTGGGAACACTGCCCGAGAAACGGAGGCTGAAAGGAAGGGACTCCATCCCCCTTCCTCTAAAAAGGAGGTCCAGTCTCTGGTCCAGACATACCGAGAAGCATTCAGGAGACCCCATCCCCCTCAGACCCCTTCCCACCAGTCCACTCCACCAGCCATACCCAAGTCCTTCCTTTCTCTCTCTCTCTCTCTCTCTATCTTGAGATATCAGAAGTATCGCATCTGAAGACACTCACACAAAGAAGTAACTTGTCCAACTTCGCCTGTGAGGTTCATCAGTCTCCCACATGGGCCAGCCGCCTTTGAACAAAGGCAGGAGGCGGTACGGGGCTGCTCACCAGGGGGTTCCTGCAGTTGGCAGAACTCTCCTTGTTGGCTGGAAGACTCAGGTGGGAGTCCTGGCAGTCAGGTGGGCTGTGAAGGGTGATGGAAGGAGGCTGGTGACAACAGGACACAGAGACCCTCTGAGACACAGAGGGAGGAGGAGGTGGCTCTAATTTCACGTGGGGACCGCACCTCTCCCAGGGGGCAGGGCCACCTCAAGCCCAGGTGCTGACTTTCTGCCCCGAGGTCCTGGAATCCATTCAGCCTCAACTTGAACCAGGGCCTCTAAAGTTTGCCTGTGGGTCGACAGAGGGTTGGACGGAGCAGCAGGAGAAAGGTGCCTGTCAAAGGAAGGGTGCCTGAGGGATCCACAGGGGCCAGAGGGGAGACGGGAGTCCAGGTGGCCCGACAGCAAGGGAAGACGTCTGACTCCGGAGGCTTAGCTAAGGCGCCCTGGTGCCCAGCGGTTAGAGGGCTCAGCGGCTGGACCCAGGGTGGGCGGTTCGGAGCCTCCAGCCGTGGGTGCTGGGCTTCTCTCCAGGTGACAGCCTGCAGACCTGCGGGGCAGGTGGGTAGGGGGCGGAGTCAGAAGCAGCTCCGGAACCATGGGTTGGGTTTGGGTTTTGAGGCTCAGGTAGACACCCTAAATCTCTGATCCTCCCCTCCCGGATCCCAATAGCCTCGAGCGAAGCATCTAGAACTTCCAAGGCAGCCAGAGCCCAGGCTGTCCGAGGGTGGAGGCAGGCTCAAGGTGTGCAAAACGTCCTTAGTTGGGGGGTGGGGTGGGGGGTGATATAATGAACATGAGAACTTCAGGGGCCCACCTCTTCCCCTTCAAGCCAGGTGGCACCCCGGGATGGAGGAAATGGATCACCCCCAAGCACTCGGAGGCAAAAAGAAAAAGGAAAAAAAAAATCCCTCCATCTCGGGCCCATATAACTTATTAGCATCCAGGCGAGATTAATCAAGCCCAGAAACCTCGAGCAGACCCCTAATTAGTTGCTGCTGATAACTATATTTGTCATGCTCTCCAATTATTCCACTGTAAATTTCAGAGTTTAATTGCACCTTGTTCTTCATTGAAGTGTCACTGTTTGCACACGCTCCCCTAATTCTTTAGCAAATTTGACAAAATTCAGCATTAAATATAGATTATCTTTAGATTTCCATAATTAACACAACCAAACTGTCTCGGGCCTAAATATTTCTCCCAGTACCATAAATCTGGCCTGTCCCCAGCACCCAGAGAGCCGCCTCCGGCTTCCGGCCGTGGCTGCGGGGAGACACACAGAACACGCGAGCCCAGACGCGCACGGTCCTGAGCGGTCTGGGCCCAGGGGGGGACCCTTCACAGTGGGCACCCCTTCCATGGCCAGGGTTGTAGGAGGTCCCTCGAAGGCTGGTCTCGGGGACACGTGACATCTCAGCACTCAGAGGGGCAATGCAGCACAGAGCCGGCCTCCAGCGGGTCAGCAAGACTCCCCCCAATGCGACTCCCCCAAAGTCAGTCCTTTCTGTGCCTCTTTCCTCTTTAAGGCTGACCTAGGTGTCAGACCTTACTTTCTGAACATGATTGTGAGGACAGTGATGCCTCCTACACACACACACACACACACACACACACATACTTCCTACACACACCTCCTACACACATGCACATACCTCCTACACATGCGTGCACACACCTAAACACATGCACCTGCACCTGCATATTCCTCCTACACATGTGCACGTGCGTGGACACACACACACACCACCTCATGTGTCCAGCCCTCTCTTCACCCAGTCTCCTCAGGGTCTTACAGCTGGTGCTTATGTTCATAAAACTCTTAGGCTAAGCCCCGGTGGTGTAGTGGTTGTGCGCGGGACTGCGGCCCACTGGGACGGAGGTTCAATTCCAGCAGTGGGGCTGGGCCTCCTGCTCCCACCACCGGAGAGCAGTGATGCCCCCCCAAAAAAAAAAGTCATAAAAACTCTTAAACGCTCCCACCTGAGGCGAAGCTGTGCTCCCCACTTCCACCCCATCAGACTTGGAATCTTGTCCACAGGGCCAGTACCCCACCAAAGTCAGCAGTGTGTCCCTTGGCCAAGAGGACCCGGGAGCAAGAGTGGGCCGAGGGCAGGCTACCTGAGTCCCCGCCCAGGCCCGGCTTCCAGGAGAAGAGTCACACCTGGGGAGGCCACGTCAAACCCCTGACCAGGCTGGCAGAGCGTCTGGAGCTCCAGTGCAACCCAAGCCTGCCAGCCCTCCCTGTGTTCATGCCCACCTCCACATGTAGACACACACCCTCCCAGGGACAGACACACTGCAGCACAGAGCCACCGCGACACACACCGACGTACCACCAAGAAACACCAAACGTCATGTACAGACGTACACACTCAGACAAGAATCTCAGACACACCACAGACAGACAGACAGATGTATGCACACACACAGTCCTCTGTCCAGCCGGTAGGGGACGGCCAGACCAGAAGGCACTCCAGGAGATCAGTATACTCTGCCTAGTCTTCTGGCACCTTGGCCTCCTGCCAGCCCCCCAGCTCTCGGCTTCCCAGGTGGCTGAGGGGCCGAGAGTGGGAGCAGCCAGCATCACCGCGGAGCTTCAACGCCTATTGATAGCAGGTGTGGACAAAAAAAATCCGTGGTCTTAGATGGACTTTGATTTTTCTTCTGGATGAGCGGGGAGGGGCTGGCCTGGGGTGGGGAGAGCTCTCTGGGTGGAAAACAGGAGAGGATGAGCCAGCCGTGGGCAGGGAGCGGGGAGGACAGCCAGAGTGGGGGAGCTCTCCGTGAGCAGAACAGGGCTGGGCAGAGACACACAAGCGTGACAGTCGTCCCATCCGGTCCCACCAGGCCTGAGGAACACGAGGCTGACCTAGGTGCTGGCTTCGAAGTCCTTGGAGTGAAGGGCAGCGGTCACCCAAGGATCATTGCCCTGGGGTGAGAGGCAAGTGTCAGGGGCCCTCAGAGGTAACCCTGGGCAGTCTTTGGTGACTCCTAGCGACCCTGGGTAGGACTTCTGGACTAGGGATCATCTTTCTCCCAGAGCAGCTGGTGGCTAGCCCAATTGCCTAGCCCCCAGTGCTGCCCGGACCCCCTGGCAGGTGTCCCTTGCAACCAAGTTGCCAGGTCTTTCTTGTGAGTCGCCTCTGGGGGAACATGAACCTCCAACCTTTGGCCCAGCGGCCGAGTGCGTAGCGATTGGCCTCACCCAGGGCATCCTCACAAAGAGAGGATCAAGAAGTTCTGAAAAGCGCCCCGCATCTGGTGAGCAGCTGAGGGGGCCCCTGAGCCCACGCCCCGCAGGCTCTGACATCTGCCGGGGACATCCTCTGCACAAGCAGCCCCTGGGAGGAGTGAGGAGGCCGCCTTTGCACCCTCTCTCTCCCCTCTGCCAGATGAGCTCTCTGAACCAGGGGCTGCTGGGCCAGGGCTGGGGTCCAGGCCCACACGAGACATCTCAGGGACACCTGTCAGCTACAAGTCTGCCCCCCGCCCCACTCAAATCACCACTCACCCCCAACAGAGACTCTGCCTTTCTTCCTCGCTCGTATGAGAATTGACGAACCCACAGCAATGCGTCAATACGCACAGCAGTGTTTCCTTCTATTGGACCTTTGGTTGCTGCAGGTCAGAACCACCATGGCACCATCTGACAGCCATGGCCGAGGTCCAAGTCCATCAGGGGCAGGGTGCTGTGTGCCAGCAAGATTGTGGCTCCTGTCCACCCCTAGGGGGCTTTCCGGGCTGTCGCCTTTACAGGAGACCTCTCTCTCTCTTCCTCTAGTTTCAGAAGGGAATTTATTTCTAAGATCTAGCCAAAATCGTTCGTCTACTCAGATGTAAGTATGTATGTGCAGTGTTTTAATAATACCTAAAATAAGTTATTTCAATTCCATAATGATCCAGTTATTCGTTTGCCACTGGTTTGTCAATGCAGGTCTTTCGTCTTGAGCAAAGGCAACAAAGACGAGAGTTTGGGCAGATTCTAGCTCTGCTCCAATCTGAACGGTCCAGACCTGGGTGAGTCTCTTAACCTCTGAGCTTCCATTTTTCCCTGTAAAAGGATGCCCTTAACGGCTTTCTCCCAGGGTTGGGCAGAGCTGAAGGGAACATGCCCCAGCACAGGGCAGGCCAAGTAACCCCTGTGGCCCGCCTCTTCCGCAAGGCCTCGGATCTGCCTCCTTTCTCTGCCTGCTCGGGCTCAATGTCTCCTCTGCCCTCACTTCTGGCCAGTTCTGTGTTCTGAGCGGACCCGGGTCCGCCGGCCTCGGTGGAGTCTCTGGGACTCCCGGGGGCTGTTCCCTTTCTGAAGCTGTCTCTGCATCTCCCACCTGGCTGCCATATCCTTGAGACTGGGGTGGGGGTGGGTGGTGTTAGCCACCGGTTATCGTTGGGTGAGTGTTGAAGGGTGGCTGCTGGAGGCAGGGGCTGTTGAACAGAATTGGTGCCCAGACTGGTGGAGCGGTGGCTGGGAGCCTGGGTAGCAGAGGCCCAAATTGGGGGGTGGGGGTGGGGGTGGGACTGTCCTTTAGGTTACGCCCGTACCCCTGGGGGTGACATGGAGGGGTGAGGCTGAGAGCCTCAGACAACAGGCTGTGAGTAAAGGTTAGTGCTGGCCCTCACTCAGCAAATGCTGGTTGAGCACCTACTATGTACCAGCGGGGAGAAGGCAGTGCAGTGGTTAAGCATTTGGTCGCTAAAAGGACAATGATCCCAGCATCATCGCCTCCTGGCCCCCAGCTCCTCCGACCGGGTCCACCTCCTGGCCCGTCAGGCTCTCAGTGGAAATGGCCATACCTCCAAAAGGCTACTGACTAGCCTCATCCCACCAGTGGCTCTTCAAGCAACAGAGGTGACAGACTATTCAGGGGGTTTGTCTGAGGAGGGCTCACAGGTAGCCAGAGGGGCCCTGGAGGAGGCAGGGGTCAGGGCAGTGGCTGCTGCTGCCCCACTGTGCCCTGTGGCAGGGAGGGGGCGAGAGGTGTAGGGACTGTCGCAGAGGCTGCCACCCCCCACCCACTCCTGAGGGGCTGAGCCTCCTGGCTCTGGGCTCAGATTCTCAGACCGCCACGGCCAACCAGACCTTTCGCTCATAGACGGGGCAGCCGCAGGCACATGGGCACGTGGGTGCAGGCAGCAACCCTCACCAGCAGCATCGACCCTCACTCCTGCCAGTTGCTTGAACCCCCAGAGCTGCCAACTGTGCATGGTGTCTGGCTGCAGGTCTCGTGGTCCGGGACTCGGCGTTCTGGGCTCAGCAGTTGCGCACCGGGCTCCTACACTGAGGAGGAGAGGGAGCGATGGAGACGGAGACGCCTTCAGGAAGCAGAGTCAAGGTCGGGCAGCCTGGGTGAGGGTGAGGAGGAGCCAGGGCCCAGCCTCCCACAGCTGGTGAAATGGAATATTGGGACCGAGAAGGCCAGACAGGTGAGACAGGCGTTTCCAGAAGAACCCTTCCCGGTGTGGGTGGAGAGGAGCCTCATTTTGCAGGAGCCTTTGCAGAACCCGAGGTGGACAAGCTCTTGAGTCTGAGGCAACAGGCAGCCCTGCTCCAGCCTGGGACCTTGACTGCGCTGGGAAGTCTCACGGCCGGCTCAGCTCGCACCTAGTCTCCGTCTCCGGCGACTGCCGATGATGGCCTTCCTCGTTGGCCAGGCATGGTGCCGGTCCCCGGGGACAAGAAGGGTTTCCACTCAGAGGTGAACCCAAGGGGGTGGGGGCAGGGTGAAACCCACCGATGGTGCTTTGGGAAGGCCTGGTGATCTGCTGCCGTCAAGATGATACACCCGTCCCCAGGTCCCTACTGCTTCGTGGCCGCTCGACGGGAGAGTAGAACTGGCCCGCCAGGCTCCCAGGCCTGCAATCCTTGCCCAGATGGCCGCATGGATCTTTCTCCTGGGGAGTGGCCCGTGGGTTTGGATGGCTTTCTGTTAGTGGCCAGATACTCCAGCACGGTGCCCCAGGGTCAAGACTGCAGCCCAGGAGACCCTGTGGACCAATTCCACCCGGTGGCAGCAGTCACTGTCAACTCCCTGACGGTGGGTCCTTACAAGAGATGTCGCTGTTCAGTGCCTACAAGTCTGCCCAGATTCACAGCGGCCCATCTCAGTAGCCGGCAGCGACCCACTGCTATCCATACGGATTTAAAAACACTTCCACCAAGCTGTAATTAACATCGCATACAACTCAACAATCCAATCATCTTAACAAGGGTTCTGTCGTCGTCACCCACTCTGGAATATGTTCTTCCTTCTTGTACACAATGGTGCAGACGGACTCCCCATTTCCACCCACCCTCCCCTTCCCTGCCCCAGGGAATTATTAATCCAGATACTGTCTTCATCAACCCCCCTATCCTGGCCTTCCTATACAGAGAAACCTTCAAAGCAGAGACAAGAGGGACCCAGGCAACAATGCCCATAATAAAACAGATGTAGACCTAAAAGCAGCGAATACTTATGCTACCAGAATACATTCACGATGGGTCGGAATGAGGTCTAATGACAAGCGCCGCTGCTAAAATCCCCTTTGTCTGATGTGAGGGCTGCTCACATCCCAGACGAGGTTCAGTGGGGATTTGCTGGGGACTCAATCCACGTGGGACCCTGAAAGGGGGTTTTGTACTTCTACTCATAGTGTTTAGCATTTTAGCACTTAGGCTCTAGTACCGTTCCCTCCTCCGGACTTGGATCTCGCTATTTACAATCTTCCTCGTGGACTAAGCCGACTCCTCACTTAGATGACAGTTTGTTTCAAGACAAGTGTTTAAGACAGAGGTTCTCAACCTTTCATACGGTCCCTCAGGTGTGGGGACCCCCCACCATAAATTTGTCCTTGTGACTTTATCACTGTCATTTTGAATGAATGATTGACCCTAGTTCTGAATCATCATGTAAATATCTGATAGGCAGGGTGTACTTTCATTGTTGCGAATTGAACATCATCAAAGCATAGATCACAAAAACCATATGTAATGTTGTAGAATATTTAGTTCTGATTACAAATAAATGAAATTTTGCCTTGAAGCATAGTAGAGTGTGGGTAACAGTCTTCATACCGGGTACTGGTATGTGGGCATATCTACATGTGGGGGGACCCGCCTGGAGACAGTAGAGGAGAAGCATCTCGGTTTCTAAGACCGAAATATGTGTTTTCTGAAGGTCTTAAGATGAACCCTGTGAAAGGGTCGTTCGACTCCTACCCCTCCTCAGTGGTCTCTTCACGAGGGCAAGGACTGGGCAGGGCCATATCACAAGAACTCATTTTTCTCACATTAGGGCTGTGAACGAGTGAGAGCTGAGGATCCAGTCCCATAACTACGCCCATATGACAAATTCTTCTGAAGTGGACAGCCGACTCCTTCTGGGTCATCTGCTCCTAGCCTGGAAGCTGTGCTGACGCCTGCTCAGCAAGGGTGACCTGCTGGTGTCTGAAACACCGGGGACATGGCTGCCAGCACCACCGCCACACAGAAGCCAAACAGTACCACAAACAGATATGTTGTCGTGAGAGGGGTGGCGCCCCCATTTCCAGAAACAACGGAGTGTCCCAGAGCATATAAGACTGGTCTCAGGTCAGCCAGTTGGGCAGAGGTGACAGGATTCAGAACCGGGTTGTGTGAATTCAGAGTCCCAGGATCCGCAAGCTCAGAGTGGGGCGCATGGGGCATGAAGAATCTGGAACCTAGACAGTCTGTCCCCTCGGGATCTTGGGTGGGGGGCAATGACTGCCTCCTGTCCAGGGGCTGCGGGACCTCCCATGGGAGCCCCTCCCTCTGAGCACATCTGGAGTGGGGCACAAGGAGCTGGGAGGAGGAGTTAGGACTTTGTGGCGCAGCACCTCCCTCTCTCCCTCCCTCCCTCCATGAGCTGGGGACCACCAGGGAGGTGTTAATGAAACAGGGAAGCTGCCCACAGACCCAGGAGCTATTCCAATCTGACACCTCCATCCCAGCCCCCTCGAGTAATGAGCTGGGACCTGCCCTTCTCCCCAGAGAGGGGGGTGAGGGGACAACTCCTCGGGTGGCCTGGCAGCTCCCAGGGCCTCCTCTCTTGGTGTCGTGGCAATAAGGAGGGGTGGGCATTCACTGAGCGCCTACTATGTTCTACGAACCATGTCCCGTCAATGCCCCTGCAGTCCCAGCAGCACCCCCAGGCACTGCTACCCCACTTGGCAGATGGAGACACTCGGCCTCACCAAGAGGCGCTGGCCTGAAAGGGTTCGCATTGGGATCCTGACCTGGTTCCGACAGCTGTGTTTCTTGGTGCTTTTGCCACTGTGCCCCTGGCACGGGCCCACTGAGGACCTCGGGGCGGGGCTGAACCGCCTCGGGGGCACGGGGCCTCTGGACATGCACATGGCCTCTGGGCTGCAGTGGTGAATAGGGCACTATGTTCACCTCCTGGCCACAGGAGCTGGGGAGAAAGGCGGCAGCGAGGGACCCTGGCAGTGGAACCACTGGGCCCGGCCATCCCTGTCTGTTTTCTTGGTGTTTGCTTGCCACTGGTGCACAGAGCCAGCCACCGCCACTGCTGGAAGACAGTTTTGCCTGAAAAGCTTGTATCCCCCCTTCTCTCTCTCTCTCTCTCTCTCACACACACACACACACACACACACACAGGGAAGACCTCTTGCCTCCCAAGCCCCAGAGGGAGGGGCTGAGCCCTCACCGTGGAGTGCAGATCTCCGTGTTTGTAAACACCATTAATCAGGGATTAGCAGATGGGCATGCTAATTGCACCTGTGGAAGCGAGAGACCTGGAGGTTGATTACATTTACAAACTGTGGGGCTCCCTGGGCCTGGCCCTGTGGGAGGTGGGGGATACTCATTTAGAGTCTCAGACTGAGGGGGTGGCACTGTAACCTCTGGCCAAGAGATTCCAGCCAAGGCCTGGTGGGGGGGCGGGGGTGGGGTGGGCCGTGCCTGCCAAGATTCAGTATAACGGCTTGAACACCCTTCCCGGGCCTGGAGCCCCCAGTGGAGACCCTGTGCCTGTCCTTCCCTCCCCGTCCTCCTCCAGCAGCTGGTGGAAACTGAGTTGCCCACAAATCTGGGGAGAAACTGAGTTCTACCTGACAGCAGAGTGGAGCCCAGGGCCCAGGCCTCCATCACCAAGCTTTATGGCGCCTGTCTCATTAAACCCTTTCCGCACCCGGTGATGGGGTCCTGCGGTTCTCCCTGTTTCATGGGTAAGCAAGACCGTGCCACTGCCAGCAAGCCTTGGAACCGGAACTCAAACCAAGCACTGCTTAAGCAGGGGGCTGCTGCTCTTCACCTCCTGGCTCTCTGGCCCCAGCCAAGCCCTGCAGGAGAGAGGCTCACCCCCAGGCCCGGCACACTCCGGCCCAGAGAACCCGATTCCCCACGTAGCACCTGTGCAGTCAACGATGAGTCACGGAGCTGGGTGCCCGGACTGTTGGGAGACCGGCCCCATCCTTGTCCGTGGGCGTGTGTGGATGTGGCAGCAGCGTCTTGGGCATGGGTGGGTGCTTCTGGAAGCTGGTGGCACACTGGAAGAGCGGAGGGGCCTGGCTGCAGAGGGTCTGAGCTAACAGAGCCTGGACATGGGAGAAACCAAGGCGCAGCCCGTTTAAAAACCACCGCCCTGGGCTCTTGGCTGCATGGCACAGGGTCTGGGAGGCCCAATACTGCAACCAGCTGGTGCCCTGGGGACCAAGGGCTCACAGGGACCACACAGGACTTTACAAAGGAGCTTCTTCCTCCTCCTCCACTTTAAGCAGGTCCTGCTGCAGATGGGGGGGGGGGGGTCCACACACGTCTGAGCAAGGAACCGTTTCCGATCGAAAGGGAAGCATTGGCCGGAGGACAAGCAGCAGCAGGCTTAGGGAAGGAGGGCAAGGGACATGGGAAACAGGGAGGAGGGGGAGTCAGTGCTGTGATGTCACGAGGACGGCGACCAACGCGTGGAGCAAAGGGCACGTGAGCTACTGGACAGAGAAGCGGTCTGCCCAAAAACCAACCAATCCACAACGGGTGGAAACAGAAATCGTGTTAGCTGCCACCAGAGACCATTATGGACCCCATGGGACATGGACGCCCCAGCAGTACTGTCTAGGCTGCCATCCTTATAGAAGCAGAGCAGGGGCCTGGGCTAGAACCACCACCCTTTCAGTTAGCAGACAGAGCGCTTACCCACTCTGCCGTGGGGCTCCTTAGAGATCCCGCTCAAAAAACCCACTGCCACGGATCCATTCAGACACACGGCGACCTGATTGGACAGGGCAGAACCACCCCTGTAACTCTTCACGGGAATAGAAAGCCTCTTCTTCCTCCCTCGAAGCAGCCGGTGGTTTTGAACTGCTCACCTTGTGGCTAACAGCCCCACACATAACCCTGGCAGCACCAGGGCTCCCTGCGAGAGACTTGCGGCACGTTTAAAATACAATCAGAATGTTTTCATAATGTGACTTCACTAGCATGTCAGAAGACCTTTATTCCAGGGGAAGGTGGACGCAGTTGACAGTGGCCCTTTCTCCTCCCGGCAAAGCAGGAAGGTAAGCGACCCCATTTCAGAGAGGAGGAAACTGAGGCTCAGCAGGTCAGGCACTTGCCCGAGGGTCTGTGGTCTTCCCGGTCAGTGCTCCAGCACAAGGACTCTCGGCCGGGGACGCCGGGCCGTGTGGAGGAGTCCTGGAGGCGAGACGGGGCAGGCACCTGGCGGCTAACAGCAACGTGAGTGGCTTACACTCACCACTGCGTACTCTGACGCTGCCTGGCCCTGTAGAGATTTGCCGTCCCGGAACAGGAGAGAGAGAGGAGAGAGAGAGAGACGCTAGCAGTCCGAACAGCTGGATGACAGTGAGTGGATTGTTTGGTTTTGGGGGGAGGGGAAGGGGATGGATTTTAGGGAGACCGTTGTGTGGCAGGACTGCAGCCAGCGTCACTAATGAACACGTGCAGTGGTTATTAGGTGGGAGACCGTTTGTGCTGTCACTCACTACCCAAGCTGCAACAACGTCTGTGTTTTTCATGTGGAGAACGGGCCGCCATGGGCGTTGCGTGGCTAGAGGCACACCTCTTTCAGCGCACAGGGCAGCCCCACCAGAGAGAGTCCTTTGGTCCTTTAGAGCGAGGCCGTGAGCGTCTGCTCCCTGGCTGTTGGCCTGGGCCACACACAGCACCTTCGGGGAGAGCTTCTGCCTGTCCCGATGCCCAGGTCGCACCCAGGCCAGGGACCATCAGACTCGGGGGCGGTCCCTGGGACCAGGCCTTCCCTCACCTCCCCCTGGCTGGCGAGGCGGTTCCGGTGGGAGGTCAGGGCTGAGGAGGCTTCCTGCCGGCTCTGCTGCCATCTTGGGGTCCTCAGGAAGTCTGGGATACAGGGAATATCATTCCCATTGTCCTCACCACCTCACTGAAACCAAGTGTGGGCTTCGGCTCACTGGTTCTTTTGACCGAGGTGGGATGATTGACAGCATGGGACATTCAAAAGGGGAGGGGGGGTGTTGTCACTTTCTTCTCTACTGAGGGCACAGCCAGGAATCCTGTCTCCCCACCCCAAGTGCTTCTGAAAGGTTCCCTCAGAGGCTGTGGGCCAAAGAGCAAGACTGCCATCTACTGGAGGATGGACAGAACACCACACTTAGGGAGTGCTTGTTGGACCATGTTTTACTTGAGCTTTGCAGCTACAGGCCAGGGCCTCAGGGGAGGCACAAACCGGAGCAATTGGCTCATGCCACCACCGCCCCCTGATGCATCTAGCTTGTGGGCTGCAGCCGCAACCACAGGAGGCCCAGGCCCTCAGCCAGACTTCTTTCTTGGCATCTGGACGGCCCCTGGGTCTTTCAGGAAGGTCCAGAGAGGCCATGCCCTCCATGCCAGCCCGAGGTGAAAAGGAACAAGCTTCCTCTCCGTGTGCCAGATCCGAGTCAAAATTGCACATTCAACTCTGCAGGTCTCCACAGCAAAAGCCCCCGCGTGCGTGACCCGGGTCTGGGCACACACTCACAGACTTGGCCCTGCCCACTCCCTGCCCGCCAGCTCGCCCACACTCGAATTGGGCAGTCCAAGACAGCCCCCTTTTGCTGAACCCGAAGACGGTCTGGGGTGCAGAGTCAGTTGGGGCCCTCAGTGTCGCCGAGGATTCTGGGAAGTCTTGGAGACGTGGCCCTCTTTCTGCCTATGCAGGGAACCCCTTTCTCTGGCTGCAGATGGCGTGAAGAAGAATCCCTGCAGACGCACAGAAAGACAAAGGGGAAGAGAGAGAGGAAAGGCTCGTACTTGGATTCTTGCCCTGGCCCGCTGCCCCATCGGTCCACCCCGGTCACTCCTCAGCAAGGAACCTCTGCCCCACAGTGTGCACAGAGCAAACGGACGACAGAAAGCCTCCGTGTAGGAAAAGTGAGCCAGAAAACAGGCTGGGAGGGGAGCTACGCCTGAGCCATCAGAGACGCAAGAGTCTCACCTGCAGCCACGGAGACATTCAAGGACTCGAGTCCAGCAGGCAGCTGCCGCCGGGGCAGGATGGTGAGGAGAAGCTGGCAGGAGGCCTGCACCTCCTGGGACAAGCCTGAGCCCTCGTTCCCTGCAGGGCCAGTGCACGAGGTTAGGGAGGGCTTAATTGGACACCTCGGTGTGCAAATGTACGTCTTAGCGCAGGTACCTACCTAGCACCAGGAGAGTGGGCTGCTCCCAGCGGAACTCCAGGCAGCTGGAGATAGGGATGTTGGGGGACTCCGGGACCTCGGGCCCAGGGCAGCACACGGTGCCGGCCACAAGCCAGCCCTGCCGGGCCTTGGTCTGCAAGCAGGAGACAAAACACGATTTGCTCTAGCTCTGTCAATCTTCATGGGAGCCCAGACTGCCCTATATTCATTCACTCACCCGGTCCATTCAATGGCTACTTGGCACCCGGAATGGGCCAGGCTCAGTTCTAGGCACTGGGGCTGGGGTGGAGCGTAAATCAGAATAGACGGGCAGAAGGGCGGTCTGGGAAGGGCTCGTGGGAGAGATGTGGACCCGTGAGTCTATGCACCCACCCACTGAAGTGGGAGTTACTCCCCACCGGGCAGAGTTGGCAAACGCAGGGCAACAGTGCCATCTTGTGTGCAGCAGGAGAAGCCCGGCTGAAGTCAGGGACAAGGTTGGGGTCTCCTATCACACTAGTTACAAACTCTTCCGTGGCAGCTTTGGAAGGGTGGGCATAGAGTACTCCACTGTCGGGGCACCTTTCAAACCGCGTCCCTTGCTCAAGGGACCGAGGCCTCCCCTCCACCGGCTCCCCACGGTTAAAGGACGAAGTGAGAGAGAGTCCGGGCTCCGTTTCATGGTTTTAAAGACTTCCGAGGTCTCCCCCTTGCCACAGGGGTTTACAAGGCCTGGAAAGCGATACATTGCCAGCTGCCCCCCTTCCCTCTCCCTCATCGGCTGGGGCTCCTTACCTGCAGGAAGCCGGGCAGGTCATTGGCGGAGTACACCTCCATCACCTCCACGGCCCCCGCGCTAGCCTTGCTGACCACTGGGGTGAGCGGGCAGCTGCAAAAACGTCCCCAGCGCCCACATCAGATGGGGCCACCCCAAGCCCGGTGCCCTTCCCACCCCCACCCCCACCCCCACCCCCACCCCTGGGTGGTGAAGGATGCGCGTTGGGGAGGCCCGACTGAGAAATGACCCAGGTGTCAATGTGCGCTGGGGCTGGGCTGCCCCTTCCCGTTGGGGCACATGGGGGGGGGGGGGGGGGGGGGGGGGTACGGGGCGTCCGTGCCTGTTTCTGCGGCTGGTGATGACCTTATCCACGCCGAGGAAGTGAGCGGAGCGCAGCACGGCCCCGAGATTGCGGGGGTCCTGGAGCCCCTCGAGGACCAGCCACAGCTGCTGCGAGTCGCCGCCCGGACTTGCCTCCGCGGCCGCCTCGGTCCAAGGCCGGGCCCGCAGCGGGCTCACCTCCAGGCACACGCCCTGGTGGACCTGGTGGCGACACAGGGCGTCCAGCTTCCGCCGGAGAGGCCGCGCCACCGGGATGCCCCGCGCCTGGGCCAGCCGCAGCAGCTCGGCCCGCTCCCCTTGCAGCCCAGCTCGGCCCGCCTGGAGGAGGAGGCGCGCCACGCGGCGGCGGGCGGCCCGCAGGGCCAGGGAGCACGGCGACACGCCGAACAGGAGCTCCAGGGCCGGAGTGGGACGTCGGCCGGGCGCCGGGTCGTCGAGCCGCAGGCGGCTCAGCTCCTCCCCGCCGGGTCGGGCACGGGCCTCGCGGGAGGAGCGGCTGACGGGGCGGCGCAGGGCGCCAGCTCGGGTCGCGTCGCGGACCAGAGCGAGCCAGCGCATGCTGAGGGCCTGACGGCCCCGACCGCGTCCCGGTACAGTCACCCCCCCCCCCCAGCACCCGACACGGGGGCGCAGGGGGCCCTCACCACAGCCAGCCGGAGGAGCGCACACCTCCTGCCCCGCCTGGAGGACTTCCCAAGCGCGACAGCGCAATCGCCACCGCCCCCTGCCCCGCTCCCACGTGGACGGCGCCGCTTCCGGGTTCGCGCCGGCCCCGCCCCTTGCCCCGACTAGCCAGCGCGCATGCGCAGCCGCCAGGCGGGTCCCACAGCGCCTCCTGCGGGGCTGGGTGGGCGGCGACCTTCAACGCGCAGGAAGTGCAGTTGACCATGGGCTGCATTGTCACTTGGCCCGTGTCCAGCAAACCTGGGTCCTCCACCTGTGCTCCGCCTGTCTTCCCCAAATGGCAGGAGCCAGAGAGCGCTTCTCGGTCCTTGGCGGCGGGGACTGCATTCACGCAGAGGCCGACAAAGGACTCTTTAAAAAACCCCAAACGCTCAAAACCAAACCCACTGCCCTCCAGTCCACCTGACTCAGGGAGAGCCTGAAAGGTAGCGTTGGACCTGTCCCAGAGGGTTTCAGAAGCTGTAGCTCTTTAGAGGTCTCTATCCCATGGAGCAGCTGATGGCTGTTCTGTTAGCCGTCCAAAGTTTAACCCCCGATCAGGGGTCCCTAAGGACATTCCCCAGGGATGTGCTACTCTTCCAGTTCATCCAAGTCAGTCTGGTGCCTCCCTCCCCGTATGCAAACCCAACCCACTGGAACCACTGCTGTCAAGGTGGTCCTGGCGCATAGCTACTCGGGCATCTGGGTGACTCCGGGTGGACTAGAGAAACACATCCAGGGAGACTCATGTGTATAAGGAAGAGCTTTATATAAAGAGTAGTTGGGGCTGAGCCCCGGTGGCGTAAGTGGTTGAGTGCAGGACTGCCGCCCGCAGGCTTGGCGGTTCAAATCCAGCGGTGGCTCTCGGGAGCGGCACTGGGTAGCTCCCACGACCACCGGAGGCAGCGATGCCCACCCCCACCCCCCCCAAAAAAAAATAAAGAGTAGTTGCACATGAAGAAAATATCCCAGCCCAGTCCAGATAAGTCCCATAATTAGCCTATATGTCTGATACCAATCTATAAAGTTCTCTTCAGACTCAGGAAACACATGCAATGCAGGAAGATCACAGGTCAGTGGGTGGGAAGTCTTGTGGGTCCAGTGGCAGTGTAAGCATCTCAGTGCGGGCAGGGTCTTCACGTGGCTTCTCCAGCTCCAAGGCTCTGGCTGCCAGCAGTCTGTCTCTATGTGTCTGGTCGACTGCAATGTCTCCCAGGGAGTGAGTCTGCATCCTGCCTCCAGCGAACTATTTATCTCCTTAGCACCTCCAAATGATGTCATCAAGCTGCGATCTGATTGACAGGGCAAACTCCACCCCTTCACCCTTAATTCTCAACTTGACAACAGATTATAGCATCCATGTTACCACCAGTGCTGGGAAACTGGCCTCCAGATCCCCTCCCCATGCCTTGTCATGCCAGCCCCACCAGGCACCATGACTCCAGCAACAACTTCCTATCCTGCAACCACTCTTCTCAGAAGTGCCAGCTCTGCTCCCATCACCCCCTGCTGACCCACCAGCTGATGCCCTTGGCACACAGCTCACGGGCAGCTTCCCTTGCTCAGCATTCAGCCCCCATCTCCCTCAGACGTGTGCCACATCTGTCTGCTCTTCTGGCTGGAAAACTCCGACCTACTGCAAGAGCCAGCCCCAGGCCCCAGGAGTGCTGCCCCACAGGCACCCACGTGCTCTCTCACCTGAGAGGTGTCCTGAGACACAATCACCCTGGACAAGGCACAAGAACTGACAACTGAAGGACACTCCCAAGCCAATGTGGGTTGCTTGAAATCTGTCTTTTAATTTTCACCGTGAAATACCCTGGGGAGCTGGGCCCTGGTGTTCTGTTGACATAGTCTGAGGACTAGTCCCACCCCGGCTGGAGAGCTGGGAAAGGGGGGGGGGGAAGCTGGGGAGAGGGCGAAGAAAAGGAAAGCTGAGAGTGGAGGGAAGGAAGCCTGGGGCCCAAGATAGCTATTGGGATGTCAGGTTACCCAACCCTGAAGGCAAGGTTGGGGAATTCGATGGGCGTCCTTCTGGCCCCAGTTCCTTTCCCAGGCAAAAGGGGAGCAGGCTCCTGGGGAGAGCAGGCACAGACCAAGGGCCCCGAGCAGAGCACTGGGAGCACGTGAACGGGCCAACCAACTTCTCTTCTCTCCCAAGCTCACTTTTCACATTTGAGATGGCAACCATTTGACACCCCTCAGCTCTCTGCTAGCCCCTGGTGAAGGGGAATGAAGAAGGGCAGTGGAATCCAGGGGTCCAGAAATCAACACCTAGAATCCAGAGGCAGGAGCCCAGCCTGGGGAGGGAAGAGGAACTCCCCACCGGACACTAGGTCACCTGCTCCGTGGGCCTCAGGTGGATGTCTCCGATCTGCAGAAGGCACAAGGCTTGAGACACAAGCCAGGGCCCACTGCTCACCCCACAAGGCTGCCCTGCTCCCCCTCCTCTGGGGCTGGTGGGGCTCCTCCAGAGGGGTAAGAGAGTCCAGGCCAGACTCACCTGGACGTGTGGGGGGGTGCTGAGGACGTAGATAACAGCCTCGGCCACATCCTCTGGCTTGAGGCACTGAGACACCGGGGACAACGGTCGGGGACAGAATGGACTCAAGCTCCCTTCCCACCCACCCCACCCCGCCCCCACGGCCCTCTCCAGCATCCACATCCTCAAGCTAGGCCCCCAGAAGGAGAAACAGGTTGGCTAGCAGTGGCTTCAGCCGGCCCAGAGGGAGGCCCCACCTTCATGTGTCCGTAGGTGGCAGCGGCCTTCTCAGGGTCCTGGTCGTGTAGCTTGAAGGCAAAGTGTGTCTCCACCTCCCCTGGAGAGATGCACTGGGCCAACAGAGAACGTCGATTGAGGGCTGAGCTCTGCCCCCCACCTCCCATGCTCCTTCCCCCAGAAGCTGCGCTGCCCGGGGGGTCAGGAGAAGAGGATGGAGGTTCCAGCTTCCTAGAGAAGGCCGTGCAGTGTCCAGCACCACCTTCTCCCTCCAAAGTCACCTCCAATGATCGCAGTGGTCCCTGTTATACAGACAGGCCACACCACGCTACTCTAGTGCTAAGTGTTTCACTCCGTCCCGTCACTCCCATCTCGCAAAGGAGAAGAGCGCAGCTTGGAGGGCTGGAGAGATTTGAGTGCCCAAGGTCACGGCTGTGGGCTTCCAGAAGGAAGAAGAACCCAGAGCAGCAGCTCCAGCCTGGTGTCCCTTTTCCTCACCCCTCCCTTGGGTTTCACCTCCTGGGGAAGCGAGCGCTGGCTGAGCAGAGGCCACTGCCAGCACACCCTGGCCTTGGGCTTCCTGGGCAGTGGGGGAGGGGCCCGGTGCCCACCCCATCCCAGCCAGGACTAGGCCAGGCCCTCACTGTGGCTCGGATGTGGCTGTGGGCCTCCCGAAGCTCGAGCCGCAGTCCCTCGGTCAGGGCAGTGACGGCGTACTTGGTCGCACTGTAGAAATGGGTCACCGACTGGCGCGGCACTTGGTGGCCAGCCATGCTGATGGAGAGAAGGGGAGGGGGGTCGAGGGGGACTGCTGGAGGCAGGCCGGTCACGTGGCCCACCCCCATCAGATCAGATCAGGAACCCACTGCCCCTATGGTAACAGGCCTGCCTTCTAAAGGGGACCCCGGATTGGCCATCTCCATGGTCCACCAGACTAATTTCTGATGGGCCGGCCATCTGCAGGGAGCCCTCCTCTTGACACGGTGCTGTGCTGACCGTGGGACGTGCTTTGCTGGTCTCACAGGAATGGCCGGGACCCTCCATCCCACCTGTGTGCCCACTGGCCTGCTTCTTGCAGCAGAACACCCGGGCAGGGAGACTAGACGCCCCAGATGGCAGAGGTGCAGTCCTCCTTTCCACCACAAGGAGGCTTCGGCCCAGGCCCCACTCCCGGGCCCGTACCTGGGACGTTCCATCATCGTTCTGGCCCCCACCCCAAGCCTGAGGTTTTCCCACCCAAGGGCGCAGAGGGCCTGGGCGGCCGCCGGCTCTCACCAGTTGATGTTAATAATGTGTCCGTCATCCACCTTCCGTTCCTTCATGGACTGGTAGGTTTCCCGTGTGCAGATGCTAAGGGCCAGCACGTTCACCTGCGGGCCAGGGAGGGCAATTGGGGCGTCTCCGGCTCAGGCCCAGTTGGGCAGGTGAGGAGCCACAGAGCGCGGTGGCACAGGCCGGGCGCCTTGCCTGCCACTGGAGATGGCCCTGCCCCCTGGTGAGAGGTTGGCGCCACCCTACTGTGTGCAAAACATGACGGGGAAACGCTGAACCCCGTCCAAAACCCGACGCCTGCCCGGTGGTTCTCTCTCTGCAAACCCTAGCACCTCTGCAGGAGAAAACCCCCTCTAATCCCCTCTTTCCTGGGGGGGGGGGCCCAGCCTGACCCCCCCCCTTTTCCTAACCCCACCCACTCGAAGACAGAGTAGAACCAGCCCGTGGGTTTCAGAGACTGAATCTTTGGTCTCCCCTTTCTCCCTCAGAGGGGCCGGGGGCCTCACCCTGACGGCCTGGCCCAAGGTGTCACCACTATGCCCCAGGTCCTTTCCTGAAAGCGCTCCTGGAGCACCGAGGGGCTCGTCCCCACCCACCGTATCTACCTACTCCTTCCGCCCCCGCCCCCCTCCCCTTTATTTCTGCCTGCCTTGCCCAACGGAAGGCCAGACCCGAAGGGCAGATTCCCAAGCGCACAAGGGCTCTGCCTTTCTGGGGCCCAGCCCACCCCTCTCCTCTGGCTCTGGCAGTGACCCCAAACCACCAGCCAACAGGGAACAGAGGCCTAAAGAAAGGTGTCCGGGGCACACCCTGGCTACCACAGGCTGGGTGCAGCAGAGATAAACCCACCACCACTCCTCACTCCTCTGCCTGGGAAGCTGGGGAGAAGGGAGGGAAGCAGCTGGGAGATTAGATGTTTCTCTTTATCTGCATGCAGGCAGGACGGGATGCCCTGGGTGTGGACTGCCCAGCCTTCCGGAGGGGAGTGACAAGACTGAGAGCAGAGAGGCAGGAGCGGGCTTCCGGCCCTCTGGACAAGGTTGGCTCCTGGGGCAGGGAGCTCAGTTCTTGAGAGCGCAGAGAGCAGGTGCCACAGCCCAGACACGAAGGAACACCCTGGGGGCTCAGTAGAGCGAAGGATCACCCCACTGAGGCCTTCGCCCACTTACCAGGTCGGGCCTGCAGGAGCCAGAGCCCGAACGGCTCTGCTAGGACCCAGCCCGCCGGGGCCCTGCTCCCTCGGGAGCTGACCCCCAGCAGCGCCCCACCCCTGCTCCCAGCCCCCTGCCCGCACCCCGCCTCTGGCCTTACATTGAACATGTCCTTCCAACCGTTGGTGCTGCCTGACAGCAGGGTGTCAGGCCGGGCCAGGCCCGCGTTGTTGATGCAGACGTCCACGCCGCCGTGCTGCGAGTGGATGGCCGAAAACATGGAGAGGATGTCCACCTCGTTTGTCAGGTTGCATCTGTAGGGGATCAAAGTCCCGGGGTAGCCTGCGCTCTTACATTCGGCAGCCAGCATCTATGAAACCCAACGGGGGTCTGACTGGGGTGACCCGTTCACCCCACACCGCCCCACCCAGAGACGCAGAGACGGAGCCCCTCCCCATCGGTCACCGCTCAGAGTCTGCCACTCCAAGGAGGGTCAAAGCCACAGACCCTTTTATACATGGCTTTTCTCGCCCCCCCCCCCCAACCTAAAAGCTGCGCCCCATGCCCTGCCATCAAGTGCAGGCTGACGCATGGCGAGCCTGGAGGGCAGAGAACTGCTCGTGAGGGGGGGGGGGTCCCAGACTACAGCTAGTTACGGGCGTAGAGAGCCATCGCTTTCTCTGGAAATAACTGGGTGAAACCCAGCCAATGAAGTGCTCGTGGCCCGCCCAGGGGCTTGGACCTAGTCCTTGCTACCAATGCAGGTAAAAGTGTACAACACTTTTGTGGGAACAAGAGCTTGTAAAGAGGGTGCCTGGCACCCTAACAAGAGGGCTACTTCCTGTTGCCAACCCACCCACGAGGGATAACATGAGCCATCTGGGAGGCAGGCAGGGGATGTCTGATGGCCACCAAGAGGAGCTGGGAGCGGGGGGAGGGTCATCTTTTGGCCCTGGGGACCCTGAGCTGAGAACCCCCGAGACCTTGGAGATAAAGACAGCTGTAACACCGGAGGCAGCAGGGACAGAGTCGTGGCAGAGCCAGGAGACCAGCATGAGGCAGCCTGACCAGTGTTCGTTCGACCCATGGAGCCAGGTGGTTACAGTGAACAAACTGCAGAGCAAGACGGGTGAGCGAGGTGCCTCCGGGATTTGTTGGTGGAGCTAAAGAACTGGGGAACTAGCCCAAGCAGGACAGAGGCCGGGCTGACCTGAGAGGCCAGGGAGAGGCTGGGGCACAGCTGAGCAGCTGTCTTAACCAAAGAAGGGTAGCTTGGGTTGTTCCTGATCTAGAATTGCGGTGCCTGTAATGGCCGCAGGAAGCCCCTTAACAAGGAGTGGGATCTTTGTGGCCACGGCGACAAACGATCAAAGCCACCAGAGAAGGAGGGAGTGCTAGGGGAGGGAGACCTGGTGTCAGAATTGCTTAAAGGGCTGGAAAAGGGGGCAGTTTGGGGCTGTTGATGTCGATAAGGATTCCTCTTGTCTTAAAGGATTCCAGCCCCTGACCATTTTAGCAGACAGAAAGCCTGGGGTTTCAGAGAGGGCTGAAGAAGGGGACCAGGAATCCTAGGAATCGCATGAGGTCTCTCCTGCTTCTGGCTCGCAAGAACAGCTCTTCGGTCTCTAGAGAGGGGAGAAGGACCCCCCCACCCCAGGCCCGCCCGGCCTCTTCCACCACCACAGGCGTCACAGGGCTGTTGAAAGCAGAGCCTCCAGTCTCAACCTCCCCAACACCTCAATTGCTCCGGAAGGGCCTATCATGGCTGAGCCACCTGAAGGGAGGCGCGCAGGCCTCCCCCGTCCCCAACCCCAGCACCAACTGCAGCCAGTTAGCTCCAGAGTTCTCCGAGCACACACCTCTCCATCAAGCCTAATGGTCCCTACAGAAAGGGGGGGAAAGTCAGGACAGACTCTTTCTCTGTGGCCCCCAGAGCACCACCCCCCACCCCAGGGGAAAGCCCAGACAGAGCAGAGTCAGGGAGCAGGGATTATGGGAAGCTGACATCCAGGAACAGGGAGAAAACAAGCCATGTGGTCTTGGTGGCCAAAAGCTGGGCCCTGAAGCCCTGAGAAGGTTGCTGTGTATGGGTGTGTGTGTGGGGGGGGGGGGGCCGGCCCCCCTCCAGGAAGGTCAGCTTGGCAGTTGTCCTGGCCTGGCACCCCTCCCCCACCCCCTGCATGTCCAGCTGGGACTAAAGGGCTCGATTTAGTGAGGCAGGAGGTCTTTTTCTGCTTTTGTTTGTTTGTTTGTTTAGGCATCACTGCCCTCTGGTGGGAGTGGGAGGCCCAGTCTTGCTCCTGGAGAGCTGCTGCTGGATTTGAACCGCCAAGCCGGTGGACCGCCCTCATCCACTACGCCACTGGGGCCCAGCCCCCCTTTCCGCTTTTAGCAAAAGACACGGCTCTCGAGGGCCCCTCTCACCCAGCTTCACCTCCTCACTGCCCCCTCCGGAGGAAGATAAAGCCCACAAATCAATGGACAGACAGGAGTTCCGAGGACACAACTTCCCCTTCCTCCCGGACTCCAAGTCCCCCCGGGAAAGTGGGATGGAGGGAAGATGATCAGTCTCACCCACCGTCCCCACGTCCTCACCGCCTCACCTTTGCCACCTGCACCAACTCCCTGCCACACTCCAAAGTGACTGGAAACCCTCTTAATTCCTTCCCAGCAGAGACCCTCCGTAGAGTTTCTTGGGCTGAGCTGAGTGACCAGCCTGGGGGACCCTCTTCCCTTGCTGGTTTGGGTAGGGAGTAGGAAGAGAAGGTGAGGGAGGCTTTAAAATGGGGAGCAGGCCTCAGGAGTCCGGGACCGGAAGCCCTCAGAATAAAGGAAGGGCAAAGTGGGGCTAAGGTGGAGCCAGGGGACCTTGAGAAGATCTGGAAAGCTATACAGTGTGCCTTTGGCCAGCAGCAAGGAAAAAGACAGCCCTTCCTGTATCCCTTCGCCCTCCACCTCCACGGAGGCCTCAGGACCCCTTTCTCTGCCTGGGGGCTTTGAGCAGTGGGGGAGCTAAGTCCCACAGTTTGGCACTAGCGAAACCCTGTGCAGGATCTCACCAGGGGCAAACCCTCCCCTGGGAATGCCCGCCTGCTTCTTCTCCCTGCCCCGACAGGGCCAACTTGATGCCATGCCTCTTTGAGCTCTTGCTGTTCACAACTCTATGGCTTCCAACTGCACGCAAAAAGAAATCGGGAGTTCCATCTGCCCCGCTGCCCTGCCCCTGGGGCCTATACTTTCACTTCAGGCCCCATTGAGAAAAACCAAACCAGGCCCTATTCCTGATGGGATTCTAACCCACAGGGACAAAGAACGGCTCCCCTGGGGCTTCAGAGAATGTATTTCTTTCTTTTTTTTTTTTTGGGGGGGGGGCATCATTGGGGGAGTAGGAGGCCCAGCCCCACTGCTGGAATTGAACCTCTGTCCCAGTGGGCTTCAGTCCCGCGCACAATCACTACGCCACCGGGGCTCAGCCCTGAGAAGTGTATTTCTTTATGGAAGCAGGCAGCCTCTTCTTTCTCCCTCGGAGCAACTGGTGGGGTTTGAACCTCTGATCTTGCTGTTAACAACCCAAAACTTAATCGGTTGAGCCACCAGGGCTCCTTAGCGGCCCCACTTAGAATTTGAAAAAGTTTTCCTGTGACTATTCCATCCAGCCCTTCGATGCGGGGGTCAGGGCTGGACTTGTTCAGCAAAACTCTACCACCACCCTTTGGAAAAGACTCAAAAGCCGCTGTGGCCCAGCTGATTCCGACTCATGGCGACGCTGCGCGGCTTATGAAAATCGTCAAAACCCCGGCGGCTTAAAGGGTTGTGTGCGGGACGGCGGCCCGCGGGCGTGGCGGTTCAAATCCAGCGGCGGCTCTCAGGAGCGGCCCTGGGTAGCGCCCAGGACGCAGAGACGGGGATGCCCACACACACACAAACAAAAAAACCCTCCGGCTACCGCTCTTCTGGCGGGCTTGGAGCGAATGCTGCCTGACTTGATGGGTGAGGCCTTCGGGGCGGAGGAAGCCATCCACTAGCCCACCTAAACCACTGAGGCCGAGAGCTGGCTCGCTCTCCCCTCTCCCACCGCCCCTGGCTGCCCAAGCACCCCGGGCGGGCAGGGGTGGGGAGAAGGGAAATGGCTCCTTAGAGGAGACGTAACGGAGCAGCGGTTAGCGTCCTCCCCTACTAGGCTTCCTTCCATGCCTCCTGGCCCGGAGCCTGCAGAGGGACCAGGGGTGACAGGCTAGGAAGGGGCAGCGCCACCGCCGGGTCCCTGGGATCCCCCCACCCCGCCCTCACTCGGAGCCCCCCCCCCCCCAAAAAAAAAACGACTCTCGGCGCGTCCCCGTCCCCGACCAGGCCTTACCTCGATGCTGCCCACGGTGCGGCCACAGGCCACCACCTTCAGTCCCTGTTGGACCAGGGCCCGGGCCACCGCCGCTCCGATGCCCCCCGAGGCGCCCGTCACCAGCGCCAGCCGGTCGCGCCACCGCTCCATGCCGGCCCTGGCCATGGCGCGCAGCCGGCCGCCCGCGGGGCTCGCCGAGCCAGGCCCTTGGGTGGGGGAGCTCCGGCCGAAGCTCGAGGGCCCCGAGGGCGCTGGTGTCACCGCGGCTGCAGGCCCCGACAAGCCGGCCGGGTCCAGGCTGCTGTCCCACCTTGCTCCTCCATCGCGGCCAGCCTCAGCCTGGGGCTCCACCCCGGGGCCGGCGGCGTCCAGCCACATCCCCGACAGCCGCGGGCGACCACGCCCCTTCCGGCCCCCGTGCCGCCCCGCCCCCAGGAAACCGTACCCCAGGTGGCTGGCGCTGGCGGCGGTTTGGGAACACGCTGTTGCGCCTCTCCAGGGAGCTCTTCCCCATGGATCACCGAGCTTCAGCGGGGACTTGCTCCAGTCTTCAGGCTGGAGGAACTGTCCTGCATGCTTAGTGTTCCTCCCCAGTTCCTTACCCTTCGATAAACTGTCTACTACGAGTTAAAATCTCATAGATCCACAAGGACACTTCCACCCAGCTTTATGGCGTCGTTGTGACTCAGAAAGAAAAGCGAAATCCTCCCTGTCCGTGGGTAGCCTACTGCTAATGGAGAAAAGGTTTATTAGACTGTGAAGGATTCCACCTTGCTTGGATCCACAATGGATGCTCACAGAAGCAGCAGTGAAGAGATCAAAAGATGTGCTGCCTTGGGAACATCTTTTTAAGGTTTTGACAAGGGAAGATGTGACATTGAGGGCTAAGGTGCACCTAACCCAAGCCATAGCATTTTCAAGCAACTCATATTGCATGTGGAAGTTGGGACACTGGAATCGATGCTTTCGAAATTACTTAAAAGTATTGTGCCACAAGAACAAACCTATCTGTCTTAGAAGTACTGCCAGAAGGCTTCGAGGCAAGGATGTCAAGACTTCATCATTTGTACTTGTACATATTGCCAGGGAAGACCAATCCCTGGAGACAGACATCCTTAGTAATAAGGTAGCGGTACAGTGAAAGCGACGAAGGCTTTTGAGAGAAGATGAATTGGCAGTAGGTGTGTGGATGGGCTCAAACTTATCTACTGTGAGGATGGAACTGGAAAGTGATATATTGTACACAGACGCCCAGTTAGAAACTGACTCAAAGACACCTAACAGCAGGAGTCAGAATTGATTCACGGTGGAGGAAATATCCTTAGGACGAGGGACCCTGGTGCAGTGGGTTGCATGTGCTTCTAACCTCAAGGTCAGCAGTTCAAACCCATCACTCTTAAGGAGAAAAACGAGAATTTCTACTTCGTGAGCCTGGGACACCTACAGGGGCAGTTCTACAGGGTCACCACGGAGTGGGGGGGCGCTGGTGGCCACGTGGGTGAAGCCTTGATCTTCCAGCTGTAATGGAAGCAATTCAGACCCACCAGCTGTTCCCGAGGCCTGTCCGTTCACCAAGGAGTTTGATTTCTTACTGGGGCTAAGGGGCAGCCTGCTGGCTTGGGGGCGTTGAGGGTGTTGACCTCTGGGTTGCTAACTGCCATCAGTGGTTTAACCCCACCAGCCCCTCTGAGAGAGATGAGTGTATCTACTCTAGTCAAGAATTAACCTCAGAAAACCCTAAGGAACCATTTTTACAGGGTGGCTGAGTTAGAATGAGCTAGACGGGACTGGGTTTGAGGGGGAAGGTCCCTTCAATGTCCTCCCCTCACCCCGATCAGAATCTCTAACAGTCTCCCAACAGCCCCTACCCGAGCCCTACCTGACATCCCCCCACCACGGTGGCCAAGGGGAGTAGAATGGTTACTGATGGGAATGTTCCCCTGCACATGTGTGCCGGGAGACTTCCTAAGGGCTTGTCTCCAAATACCAGGGGCCATTTCCCGCCTGCCCCACCCCCTGAGAGAAAATGCTACCACCATGCACACCACATACCCAAGCAATAGCTTGGTTTCTTTTGAGCACTGTGACAGACACTACTATGCACTTGACATGAGGTGCTTCGAATAGGACACGATGGGATTAAAAATGAATTTAAGTTTTCCGAGGAGCTTTGTGAAGCCTTTGTGTACCAACTCATGCAATCTACACAACTACCCTCTGAGATGGGCACATTGACCTTTAAAGGGTAAGCATCGTGCAACAGTGGTAAAACCTAGCTGGGAGAGCAGTAAATGGTCTTGGGCTAGGGGTATGCGCTCACGTCGCCTTCAAAATCCCAATAGCACCCACAGGAGCAACTCGGAAGAGTCCGGGATTATGAATGTCACCAAATTGCAGACGCAGAAATGGTGGAGCTGTGTGTTCTACGCTGTATACATCACCAAAGCTGACTGGGGAAACCACATACGCACATTAGCCCTTTTGCTTCATCTTAGGTCGGTATAGAGTTCAGAGTGGAACCAAGTTGCTGTTGGACCACTCAGGAGTGTCATCAAAGTGCCAGAAACTGCCTCTCCTGTATTAGCAGATCCTTCCAAAGAGAAGGCCCCTTCTCAGGAACCGCTGGAATCTCCCCAGGAAGACAGTAGTAATGTGCACAGTTAATTACAAAAGCACTCATTTTCCTATCCTACCAAAAATTAATTAAAAACCAGAACCAGGCTTTACTTTTAGGGGTCCTCAAGAGAACACTTGGCTGTAAAGGGTGCTGGAGAGGGGATTTGGCTTCAGAGTCAGGGAGGATAGGAGATTCTTAATTTTTTTAGTGGATTCCAGGATCAGTGAAACGAACAACTGGAAATGACTCATCTGACTTCTGCTCCAATCCCTATACACTAGATTTGACAACTAAGGATGTGAATCAAAGAACTGCCACCAAATATGAAATCTCAATCTCATTTAGCTTGTTACAAACTTAAAATCAGACTAGTAATCTAATTAAGAAGCTTAAAGCCTCTAAAATTCACTCCATCCCCACTGTGCAACAGTCCTCGTTTGCCTGCTGCTCACCAAGTGCTAACACCACACAGGAACAAAGCTCCCGGCACATTTTACTGAGCCATTGACGGAGCCTTTAAACGGCAGCCAAATGCTGCCCCTTCGGGACCTCTCTCCTTCAGAGCTCACACAGGCAGCTCTAACAGCTGTACGCTGGCATGCCACACTGACTTTATTGTCGGGAACCAGATAAGGAACACACGCTTCCTCAGATCACAGTAGGGTTAGCCATCCGTGCTGCCTTCTGATGCCAGTTTTAAATGCTGAGTAATTACCAGGTAACCACTAGTTGAAAACCTGCCAAGTTTGGTTTTCATTTTTCTGGGTCACTGTGAACCTGTGAATTGAAGATGTGCTGTATTATGAGGGGGAACCTTGGTGGAGCAGTGATTAACGCTTGCCTGGCAACAGAAATATCAGCAGCTTAAACCCAGTCAACTCCCCTTGGGCAAGTTGCAACCAACGGCTTCCTTAAAAACTTACAGAGGGGATGGGACTGAGCCCCAGTGGCATAGTGGTTGTGCGCGGGACTGCGGCCCACTGGGACGGAGGTTCAATTCCAGCAGTGGGGCTGGGCCTCCTACTCCCACCACCGGAGAGCAGTGATGCCCACCCCCCCCAAAAAAAAAAAAAAAACTTACAGAAGGGAAAGGTGATGGGGGTTCTGTAAAGTCTGTCCTACAGGATCACTGTAAGTCAAAACTGACCTCAAAGCAGTGTGTTTGTGTGTTACCACAAAGTTTTTTTCCCCCCTGCATCACTGCACTAGTGGGAGTAGGAAGTCCAAGAAAGTTTAATAATGTAAAATCTCGAGAGAAAACAAGATGCTACCCACTATTTAAAAGTACTGTAGTAAATTTATTTTTTCAAAACTTGAGACTTCTTTTCCAGGTTGTCCGCTCTTCAGTTCAGTCTTTACCTCTATCCTCATTTGCTGCTCGTTCTGAACAGCCACACTGGCCAAACACCAGGTCTGCAAGTGGCACCTATGGGAAGACTGCGCCCCACGTTAAGTAGAAACATGTACACCAACATTTACTATGCGTATTAATAAATATTCTTTATTTTAAATTTTGCACATTGCGCTTCAACATTACATCCAAACATTTCGCAAGTGGATGTCTACTTTGTAAAACCATATATTCAGCTCATTGTCATTTCTGTACAGAAGTTTAAGTACAACATTACTTTTTGCCACTAGGTTGCTTTAGTAAGTTTCACAGAAAGAGAAACGTTTAATGAAAAGAGATGGCTTAAATCATATGGCAGGCCTGCGCAGCCACGCAACTAAAAGACACAAGCCTGAAAGAACTAATGAAGGTACCTCCACCATCTCCCCAAACAAGAAAGAATCACATTGATTTAAGATAAAATGTTGCGGTAAGTCACTAAATTAAGAGTTTTTTGAAAGAGAAGGCGCAGTAGTCATCTTGAGTGTTTCATTGAAAGACAGAGCTATTTTATTTATTTAATTTGCTCCAGCTGTTGTCAACCAGCCACTACAAATGGGCCTCTTGTGATCGTTTAAGCGGCAGTATTTATTAAATTTCTCCTTCAGATGCTGTCGGTATTGTTCTCTATTGCTGTAGAAAGACTGGTTATTAGCCATAAACGACTGTATTTCATCTTGCGAGATAAAGATTTCCTCATCTGAAGTACATTCAGACTCATCCTGAAAATTAAAGCAGTAATTAAGACTATGACTTAAATTAAGCCTAGCTTCCTACTTTCAATTCAGTTACATCAAGTTTTAATTGAGGTGCTTACAGAATAAGCAGCATGTCATTCTGCAGAGGACTTGATTACATTAGGACTCCCTCAAACAGCTCGGACACTGCCCTCCCTCATCTCCAGGGCCACAGCACACTAGGCACTAAATCCAAAGTCTCAGGAACTGACATTAATTCTAGACAACTTCCAAGTTCAGTTGTGCTTCTAGCCTACACCACACATAAAGGAAGTAATCTAGAAAGCGGTCTCTAACCAGGTGTTGTGTTCCCTCTCCTTGTTTAAGAGAGTGGCTACAGAAATTGTCACACAGAAAGGCAGGCTGGTTTAAAATAATTCTGCTTTTCAAGGAGGCAGACTCCTGACAATATCACCTCGATTACCTTGCCCATCTAGTGAACGTTCTACCTGAGACAAAGTCCCATACATTTTAAGTGAAAGAGCAGAAATGAAGTTCTCACAGAATAATGAAATACTGCCCTTAATTTGTTTCCCTGAAGCTCAGGAGTCAAAAACTGTCTCCACCCCCACCCCCACCCCCACCCCCCACAGAGCTAACAGCTGTCTACAAGGAGACAAAGTCTGGATTACTTACAAGGAGTTCAACTAAGCTCTTGGCACCTTTTCCAGAATCAGGACCAAACGACGTTTCTGTAGGTTCTGCAAATTGTGGTACATTTTTCCTATGCTCGAACCAAGGCAGGGGCTGCCCACTCTTTTCAGTGTTGCAACAGCTTTCTGGATGTGCGTCTTTGGTCTTGTCACGGTGAAACACTGTGTGCACAGTCATCGCTCCTGAGGTCTCTCGAGTGCCTGGATCTGTAATACAGCTTCCAAGCTTTTGGATCTAAAACCACAATAAAGAATTTTCCAGGTAAAAAGGCAACGAATAATAACAATGCTTCCACCCCTTTGGGATGGGGGAGGGGGGCTAGGGTGGGAGCATGACAATTATTCTTGAAAGAAAATCCCCTGTAGAGAGAGGTAAACAGAGAGGCAGACTAAAAGATAGCAGTAGCATGAATGGGGCACTACCTCTACCAGAGGTTTTACAAGCCCTTCAATATTACCTCATTTTCATCTTCACAGACCATCATCTGATTAGGACTAGTGTTCTAACATTACATGAGTACATGCAGATACAGAAAGGGGCTCAAGATTACATAGCTACTAGACTTTAAAAGGATTATGAAAAAATGAAATTCTAGTAGCAGCTAAACTGTGCATGCGCAACTCTAAGAACTAAGGTTGTTTCTTGATAGTAAAGGCTTTGAGAATCGCAAGTTAGAACACTTACATGTTCATCACATTTCAACACCTTGCTTTTCTTTTTCTTCTTTTTATTTTTCCCCTTTGTGTTGTTCTCTTCAGAATTTGCCCAACATTCAACACAACTATCCCCATCATCCTCTTTGTCTTCACAGTGATGGACACAGGAATCATCAACTGCAGAAAGCAATAACCCCTCTTATTGATGCTCTGACATATCAATCATGCAGTAGTAATGATTGGGAAGTTCAACCTAGACCTACCATGTTCATCATGATTACAAATGCCTTCAGTGCAGGCTACATCCGAACCTTCCCGAGAACCTGTTTCACTCCCTTCCATGCTAGACGAATATCCACAATCACTACCATTACAGTGTGGAGATAAGCCTGAGAATAAAACATGTGAAATTTACAGATAGCTATAATTTACATACCAAGAAAATACTGCGCTGCGACAAAGAGTGAGTCAACTCAGGGACACAGAAGTTTCCAGACTGATAACTTTTTTTGGGGGGGGGGGGAGAAAATCACTGCCCTGTGGTGGGAGTATGAGGTCCAGCCTTGCTCCTGGAAAGCTGCTGCTAGATTTGAACCACTAACCCAGTGGGCTGCAGTCCCTCACACAACCACTACACCACTGGGGCTCAGCGCCCAAAATTGATAACTTAAGAATAGAGATAAATAAAATATCGAGGGTCATTAGTTTTTTGTTTTGTCTTAGTCTTTATCAAATAATAACACAAAGAAGATATAGATAGGAAATACAGATTATTGAATATCTGGGAATAAATTACATGATCTACAGGGCCTACAAAGCAGTTTCTAACTTCAAAATTAATTTTGAAGTAAACTTTAGTTGTTTTTAAAAACAAACTTCATTTACTTACCTTTCTTTATTTTAGGGGACCCCAAAAGATTGCCACTGCTAGGACAGGTACATGATGTATTCTCATTGGTAACAATGACTTCTACGCAACTACTGCCATCTTCAGTACTGCCACAAGCTTTGCAGCGATTCTCTACGAAGTCTGCTTCCTTTAAAGATCAACATTAAGAGATAATATAAAAAAAGTTTACCTACATAGTGGCTACATTTCAATTTTTTCAGCATTAACTAATTAAAACAGGATGAGATCAACTTAAACATATACACACACACATTATTCTCATGAAAAACTTAATTCCAAGTCTGTGAGCCAACCTAAGTCAAGCTAACTTAGTGACAGAAGGAACCATGGGGGCACAATGGGCTGCTTATTAGGCTGTGAGCCAATGAGTTAACGATGACCACTCGGTTAAGTCCACTGCCAAGCCAACTCTAAGTCCCAGTGCTCTTAATGGGAGAGTGGAACTGCTCCACAGGGTGTTTCCCTGCCCCCCCACCCCCCAGGGTGTTTTTCAAAGCGATGATCTTCACAGAAGCACACTGTTCCACCTTGCTCCTGCAGAATGACTGACAGGCTTAAACTACCAAGCTCTGAGTAGCAGCAGAGTACTCTAACCACTGTGCCACCAGGGATCCTAAAATGTAGGCTAATACTTTTTCAGTGTGGTCCATTGAGCCCTGGGGGTTCAATGGCCCTAGAAGTTGAAAGGTTAAATCTCTTTTCCTAATAATATTAAGCTGTTACTTATCAATGGCACTGATTTATACATATAGAAGTTGTGGAACTGGAGAAGGTTTTGTGTGTATTTTTGCCACAATCAGAAAAAATTACATGAATAACCATGGGTATAAGGAAGAATATGCTCACTATCTCCCCCATATACCACTTCTCGTTTGTACCCCTGGGTGTGGGGTTATGTGTTGATCGAAGTGATTGGTTCTTCCTTCCTCCCCGACTCTCCCCTTCCATTTTCATTTTAGAAGTTATTTTTCAAAATTATTATTCATGTTAACTTAATGATCTTATTATGATGCTTAAATGAATTAATAGTAACTTAAGCTTTTCTGTTTCAATTTTTTTTGTTTGTTTTTTTTTTAATTTTTTTTATTTTTTAGGCATCACTGTCCTCTGGTGGTGGGAGTAGGAGGCCCAGACTTTGCTCCTAGGAGCTGGAATTGAACCTCCAACCCAGTGGGGCACAGTCCCGTGCACAACCACTACGCCACCGGGGCTCAGCCTCTGTTTCAATTTTTAGCACAGCAGATTCAAAGGTAACTTACAAATTTGGTTGATTTTAACAAAAATGGATTGATACATCAATTCCTTAGTAAAACACACACACACAGGAGGCTTTCATAAAAATTTCATTATCTTTTTGGTCCATTTTCCCATAAATTTTCTGAACCCCCCCTCGGGTATACCCTCATTATTTAACATTAAACATTTTGGCTACAGGGAAGGAAAAAGTCAATACTCCAAGTGCAGGAGCGCTCACACCTGGAAACGCAGAGTACAAAGTGCCCCAAAGAAGCGGGAAGTTAAGCTGATGTTAAGGACTACTACCTTCTCTTGGCCTGCTTCCTTTCCATCTGCTGTCTGTAAAGGAGCAGGAATATCACACACACACTTGTTTTTCCGTCTGTTCTTCCGCTTTTGGCGCTTCTTCTCTTGTTTGAGCTCTCTTACTCGTTCCTCCTCTGAGAACTCTTCACAAAGCTGTTCCAATCGACTTATGCCCTGTACTTTTTCCACAGTCATCTATTATAAAAACAAAGCTAGAATCAATACTGGTTCAAACTTCACTTGTGGAAATTCTTATTATGTTTAAATAATATTCACAGATAGAACATAATATTCCATGCTGCATGTTTGGAAGGTAGTTCTCCTAAAGAAATCTTAAGATTCAATATCATAAATGCTAGTCTTAAAAACTACTCAAGGAGGCAATAAATGAGGAAAGACATGCATTCTTATTGCAAAGCAGTAATACTGTAGCTTCAAATTTCATAATTTGAAAATGTCTTCATTTTTTTACACAAGGAGAAGGCTATTTAACCTGATTATAAGATCTAGTCTCTTAAAGAGTTCAACCACACAAAGAGAGTCAAGAAATCTGTTTAAAGATTAAAGAAATGTGTACAACAAGAACCAATATAAAACTCCTCCAGAATAGACTGTTGTGCACTGACAAACTTTTAGAAAAGAGAATTTCGTTTTCAGCTCATTTTTAAGAGATATCAGTAACTTAAAGGGCTCTAACCCATGTCTCGAAATATAACATAATATCCAATTTTTTTTGGGGGGGGGGGGGCATCACTGCTCTCCGGTGGTGGGAGTAAGAGGCCAAGCTCCACTGCTGGAATTGAACCTCCGTCCCAGTGGGCCGCAGTCCCGCACATAACCACTCTGCCACCGGGGCTGAGCCCAATATCCAATTTTTAAAAAAAAAAAGAATGTTTGGCTAAGCCCCGGTAGTGTAAGTGGTTGAGTGTGGGACTGCAGCCCTATAATAACATCTTGTTAAAAAATTCAGCTTCAATTTTCTGCTTAAAAGTCTAAAAACCAAGGCTAATCAATTACAAGATTAAAAAATGAAAGAGAGGGCTGAGCCCCAGTGGCACAGTGGCTGTGCGCGGGACTGCGGCCCACTCACTGGGACGGAGGTTCAATTCCAGCAGTGGAGCTGGGCCTCCTACTCCCACCACCGGAGAGCAGTGATGCCCAAATAACAAAAACAATAATAATAATAATAATAATAAAATAAAAAATGAAAGAGAATTCACAAATTTCTCTTCCAACCCATGTGGTCTAACTTGTTGACCCCCAGAAGTCATGAAAATTACCAGTGGACTAAAAGCCGCTGAAGAAAGCAAAAACTCAGGGCCTAGGCTAAGACTCAATCTATTAGTTAAACATTTTTAGATAATGAAGCAACTCACTACAATTACCTCAAAGCTCTTTCGTAAAGCATCAACACCAAGATAGAACAGCATCTGCCACGTCTGCTCTTCTGCCCGGAGTTTCTGCCAGATTCGGTGGAGTCGCTCATAAAGATGAATCCCTAGACAGGTCAGAACTTCTTCTTGCGCTATATCTATTGTTTTAGCATGTCGTTCTCTTCGCCTGCCAAGAAGACGAAATCACACTTAACTCCCGAGACCCGACCAGAGTCAGCGTCACCACAGCTGCTAAAAAACACCTCATCACAATAGTTACATATATATTTTATGTGCATGTGTGTACACACACACATATACATGCACACGTGAAAAATAACATGCATGTAGTACTAAACCCTGGTATTGCTAAAAATAAGGTAATTCAGGAACTGGCACTAAAAAAGGTACTTTCTGGATAAAGATAGATGTATCCAGCCTAGCAAAGTCCTTCCCTTAGAGCAAAATGTCTGACTTGGTTGATTTTTAGTTGTTTTTGGAAGGGAAAGTGGAGAAAACAAAGAGTCTCAATCGTGGGCAAAAGTCCTCTTAAAGCCGTCTTGAGTAGCAGTGTTCACAGAATTCTAGTGATGAGGGTTTTTTGTAGTACTCTAAATGCCTAGCACAAAGTAGGTACTCAAATAAAGGCTTATAAGTGGCACATAGAAGAGAGGTCAATTTATTGTTTTTTAACTTTTATTTTCACAAAAAGGCCAGAAACTATTTGGGGTTTTATGTAACTTTAAAATGCAATATATACACAGTTCATGAATTACATTTAGTAGAGCATGTATTCCTTAACTTCCTGCTGCATAGACTTCACTTCCTAAGCAAAAACTATTACAGTGAATAAAATTTCAACATGATAATGCATGAATGAAGAGGAGAATCCCTTTTAGCTCATCATTTTCCAGAGAAAATGATGCTCAGTAATAATGAAAGCCACAAAAAGCCTGTCTCCCCCTCAAGCAACAAGGAGCAGAGGACTGTACCAACACCAAAGGACATCTTCTGTTTACTTACTTATTTAACTAAGAAACAGACTGTAAAGAAAGCCAATTTTTCACAGGCACACTTTATACATTTATCATATGTACTGAGGCAAAAGTGACGGAAATAAACTTTCAGTAATAAAATGAAGCAAAGCGCTAGATAGCCCATTCTAGCAAATTACATACTCATACCCTCCTGCGAACTCTGGCTCAGCACGACCCAAGAGATGTGCAATAAAGTCCGTCTCACAGCAGACATGGATGTGCCGTTCGTGTGGGCAGCACCGGAGGCCTTCATAAAGTGCAGCACAGTAGCCCTTCTCTTTGCTGCAGTCAAGCTCGCCAATTAGGATATTGTATGCCCGGAGAACTTTGTTTTTGCAATCAGTGCAAAATCTGTTGAAGAGAAGAACCCCCAAATTAACAAATGTGTATTTTATTCTGTATTTAAAATGTGTATTTTATTCTAGTGTACTAGAAGACTGCACAAGCCTCCAGAGTACTCTAAGATTCATCATACATTGAAGCATATACATGTATAGCAAACATCATTTTAAAAATACACGAGTATAGCCAAATCTACATTTGCAAGTGACTTTTTAAACTACAGCAGCATGTGATATAAAGAACAGGGCAGAAATAAACTTGTTTCACAAAATATATGCCCAGAAAAACATCTGGTGCCAAGGCTAGAATCTCTACTCTGAGAGACCAGATAGCAGTTATCAGGTTCCTTCTCCTAAGACTCTGAAACAGCTTAAGCTATAAATTAGTTGGCATCTTCCATTGACAAATCTAGATTTAAATTTAAACATGGGAAGAATAAGTAGTTTCCAAAATGCCAAATCCTTTCTTCCAAAGTACGTCTCCCCATACATAGACATAATACATCCAAATACTTAAAAATGTGTTCATACGGGCTGAGCCCCAGTGGTGTAGTGGTTGTACGCGGGACGGCGGCCCACTGGGACGGAGGTTCAATTCCGGCAGTGGGGCTGGGCCTCCTACTCCCACCGCCGGAGAGCTGTGATGCCCAAAAACAAACAAACAAAAATGTGTTCATACTTAGGTGTGTATAATGTGGCAGCAGTGTAGAAAAGTATGAAAAGGAAGACATTTTTAGAAGTCAAGCATTACTCACTCAAGGAATCATTAAATTCCTGAAACAAGGCAGAACTTAGTCTAGAAAAGGGCTACGATAAATGGCAAAGGGGAATTTTGACATAGTGCACGTAATTGCGTTTCCTGAGGCTGAGAACAAGGAAGTCATCTGTGAAGGTAACTGACTGCACAGGTTAACTCAAGCCTCTGCTCTTACCTGAGGAGCAGACTCACACTAGCAAATGGTAGGCCATCTTAGGCATTCAACAGGTAACTTAAACACAAGTATCCAAAAGCATGTGTAACATAGTTCTCCCTATGTTCTTTCCTCGTCTTTGTCAAGGACATTACCATTTGCATGCAGTATCACCCAAACTAAAAAACGTCAGTAAATTCTAACATCCTTAAACCCTAGATAGTTTCTTTAAACTCCAATAACTGACACATTCTATGCTCTTGGTATAGTCGTTTGTTACTGAAAAGGGTAAGATGTCTAATAAGCTTCAGTTTGCAGGTTAAGTCACTGGTGGGTTCACTGGTTGGTCATATAAAATAAACATCAATCTTTAGGCCAGTACTTTCCATTCACTTGCTTTTTGCTTTTTTTGGGGGGGAGGGGGGAGGAAGGGGGGGCGCCAATCACTGCCCTGGTGGGAGTAGGAAGTTCAGCCAACCCTGTGGGCCGCAGTCCCACACACAACCACTGCACCACCAGGGCTCAGCCCTCACTTGTGTTTTATAGATAAATAACAAGTGGTAGTGTATTACATATTATGAGGCCAAAGAACACAGAACCAGAAACCCAACATGTGACAAACTTACACTGAAACAGAACTCCACCCAAAAATGCCATCCTCTAGATAGTTCCCTTAAGTTTCTTTTGCTACTGCACTCTCCTGCCTTGTGACACTTAGAAAATTATTTTCTAAAAGTATTAGAAAAATGAAAAATCCTTTACGTATTTTTATAACACATAAAGCACAAAAATTCCAACACAATTTTGAGTTTAATTAATTGAAGAAATCACTGAACTTCTATTAAATGAGAAGCTAATTTAACTTTTTAAATTTTGAAAATGTCATTATAAAATGAATCTACCATAAGAACTACCAAAGTGATTAAGTACATTTCTAGTTAATTGTGCTTCCTGAAGAGGCTGGTCTGTAACTAATAGGTGAAAATGATTAAAAAAAAAGTGGGGGGGCCCTGAGCTCCAGTGGCATAAGTGGTTGAGTATGGGACTGCAGCCCACGGTCTTGGTGGTTCAAATCCAGCGGCGGCTCTCAGGAACAGCACTGGGTAGTGTCCACAACCACCAGAGGCAGTGATGCCCACAAAAAAAAATAAAAAAGAGTTGCTGATTCAAAGCAAGGGTTAAGACGGAAAGTCAGTCAGGGAAGGAACTGCTAGGCCTGGGGCATTAAGCTGCTGACAGCAGATATTAATGGGAAAACTACAGCAGTACTATACAACTGGGGTGGGTCATTGACTGGCCAACCTGGATGGGTGAAAGCTGAGGCAACGCCCACAAGACATCTTGACCTCCTTTAGACTTACCTGTGCTTTCGCAGATAAGTTTCTAGTGTTTCTAGAAGACAACTAGAGTCGATTAAAACGACTTCATCTCTGCACTCCTGGGACATTAGTTCCCATACGTCCATCCAACAACCTCTGGAGAAAGAAACAAATTATCAGTGAAAAGGAAAAAATGTACATGGGTAAAAAAATTTTTGAAGGGGGGAGAAGGAGCAAGTAGAGGATTGTTTGCATTTACCTGGCTGTTCCCTGGAAAGGTCCATAATGGAAAATGATCCTACACTTGCTGTCCTTCCTGTGGTCTTCACTACTTCTCTTATCTGTACTTAACTTCTCTGAACTGACACTGCTACTGCTCCCTTCACTGTAGTACAGTATAGTACAAAGCTTAGTGACGCTGAGATAATCTGAAGGAATCATTTCTATTGTCTAAATTAAAATAATTAACTCTTTAATATACTAAAAAGTATGAGTAGGGTAAAAATTTTAAATGTGTATACAATAATTACATATTCACTTTAACTATAATAAAATGCTAAATGTGCTCATACATATAAAATTTGCTTGACTATCAACATCAATAAAATTTAACATTTTTATTTATGAAAATAACAATTGGCTAATTTACTAAGCATTTTATGTATAAAGCTACTTGGAATGTTTTAGAGTCAGAAAAGCTAAAAGAAATTATATTTTCAGCAGTAAGCATGGATCAAACTCCACCAATTGGAAACATTAAGAGTTTTTGGGTTTTTTTTTTCCATTAAAAAAAAATCATTTTCGGGCTAAGCCCCGGTGGCGTAGTGGTTGTGCGCGGGACTGCGGCCCACTGGGATGGAGGTTCAATTCCGGCTCCCAGGAGCAAAGGCTGGGTCTCCTACTCCCACCACCTGAGAGCAGTGATGCCTTAAAAAAAAAAAAAATTTTCTTGGGGGCTCGTACAACTCTTTTCACAATCCATATACCAATCAAATCAGGCATGTTTGCTGTTGCATTAACAGCTTTTATCTACCTACTGTACTAAAAATAAATAAATCAAAAATTACATCTACTTTCACATTTCCAAGTAGCTTGGGAAAGTCACAGGTGACTCTAATTATGCTAAATATATTTTTGCACTCACTGAATACACTAAGATGAATATTTTGCACAGACTAAATTAGCAATGAATGCAAGTAACTTTTAAAAAAAATAAAGCCTTCCCAGACTCTCTCCCCCCAACAAGTTTCAATGAGGAATTGGTCACACATTTTGATTGGTCGCAGATGTGCATTTCAAAAGAAATGCCTATATTCCATTCAGTCATTGTTTTCTTGATTTCTCATGATTCTCACTGGACTGTTGTTCTGGTCTCACTACAGCCCTAAAATTGATTATCTTGAGTGTTTGTGACGGAACAACCTCTGAATAATTACTTAACCTAATCTGTAAGGCCAAGAAGGTATTTCTCCACCACTCTGCCAAATATAGAAAGTTATAGAGTTCAGTCCCTTGCTTCCCCCCTTCATAAGAATTCAGGAAACCACAGGTGGCCTTATTTGGTTTTGACCAGAAAAACCTCAAATCTTGTTCTACCTTCCATATTAATATCTTTTATTTTGAATGCCCATGTTTTCTTTTTCTGATTATGCTTCTGTGATCCATAATTATCTCAAAGTGAGTAACTTCCAAACTCAAATTCTCATATGTGAAGAAAAGATTCATGAAGACAAATGAACAAGCTAGTTACTTTACCTTCAGAACATGAAAGCATTAGTGTTTAATTTTTTTTTTTTTTTTTGGCATCAATGCTCTCTGGTGGTAGGAGTAGGAGGCCCAGCCCCACTGCTGGAATTGAACCTCTGTCCCAGTGGGCCGCAGTCCCGCGCACAACCAGTACGCCACCAGGGCTCAGCCAAGTCTTTAAAATTTTAAGCACTAAAAACTACTACTTTTCAAATAAGGCTTTTATCTTTCTTTTTCTTTTTTTTAGGCATCACTGCCCTGGTGGTGGGAGTAGGAGGCCCAGCCTTTGCTCCTGGGAGCTGGAATTGAACCTCCATCCCAGTGGGCTGCAGTCCTGAGCACAACCACTATGCTATCGGGGCTCAGCCCAGCTTTTATCTTTCTAAACCTCAAAATGTCATAGTAAGTCCTTCCTTCAAGATCAAGGTTTTTGAAAAAAATGGCCTTCTACTTCCTTGTTCAACACCCTTCTACTCACAGCTGAGCCCATGACAATCGCACAGTGCATGACTGTATTCACTTTTCCACCTTCTCTGGATTCTGTTTTGATTCAATCACTGCTTGTTCGTCAATGTCATTCTGTTTTTTTTTTTTTTTTTTTTTTTTGGTTTTTGGGGCATCACTGCTCTCTGGTGGTGGGAGTAGGAGGCCCAGCCCCACTGCTGGAATTGAACCTCCGTCCCAGTGGGCCGCAGTCCCGCGCACAACCACTACGCCACGGGGGCTCAGCCAATCATTCTTTTTCTTTTTTGGATTTATTTTTTATTTTTTTTAGGCATCACTGGCCTCTGGTAGGAGCGGGAGGCCCAGCCTTGCTGCTGCTGGATTTGAACCAAGTCAGTTGGCTGCAGTCCCACACTCAACCACTACGCTACCGGGGCTCAGCCTAATGTCACTTTTTACACCTGAGTGTTGTTAAATCCCAGGGACACTTCTGAGTCACTGGCAACTTAGCAGGCACCCAATGCTGACCAGTCCTCCTTGAAGCAATCTCCTCTGGGTTTCTGCTACCTCTCTGGCCACTCTCAAGTTTCTTTACTGGCTACTTTTTTTCCACATTCAAGTGAATCCCTCTTACTCTACTCCCCTACATAATCATTAAAGCATTCTGAAAGATGATCCTCAATCAACGACAAGGCCTGCAACTCCAACCTAGACCTTTCTGATCTTAACTTTCCTTCCAGACAGACAGTAACTTGGGTTGGCTTGCATGGGTAAAGAATACTCGGGATGTCTGACCCAGACAGCTATTGGTCTATATTAAGCTGAAAGCTGATCAAATGCATTCTATTTTCCTTTGAGAAGTCTAAATAAGAAAAGGGGTTGAGGGACTGAGGCCTGGTGGCATAAGTGGTTGAGTGCAGGACTGCGGCCCGTGGGCCTGGTGGTTCAAATCCAGCAGCGGCTCTCAGGAGCAGTGCTGGGTAGCTCCCATGACCACCAGAGGGTGGTGATGTCCCCCCCAAAAAAAGAAAAAGAAAAATGAAAAGGGGTTGATCCAACAGTTGCAGTATAGACTAGCAGAGAAGTAGTCTCAGCTGATATTCATACAGCATGGAGGAGAAACTGAATGAAGCTATCAGGAGATACCGATGAAGATCACTAAATGGCATTCGTACTGATTCATACACAGCAAACAGCCTTTCAAACACCTGGCTCCCTATCTAGTGCGACTATAAACTGGCAAGGGAAAGAAGTGTTTTTGCTTTTACGCTGAAAGATAGGAAAATAGAACTTTATGTCAATTTTTTTTAAGTAGATGTCTGATAACGCCAAGTCATGAAGGAAAAGGAAAGTGGCAAAAATCCTTATTAAAGGGGCTGAGCCCCGGTGGCGTAGTGGTTGTGCGCGGGACTGCGGCCCACTGGGATGGAGGTTCAATTCCAGCTCCACAGAGCAAAGGCTGGACCTCCTACTCCCACCACCTAAGGGCAGTGATGCCCCCCCCCCCAAAAAAAAAAAAAAGGTAGGAACATTGTCTTGGAAGAAAGACAGCAATGAGGTGAGACATGTAAGATGTTGGAGTTTTTAATAAAGTATATGCACAACAAAAATAACCAGGAGGCAGATTTCTTAGTCCTAGATACTATGCCATACTCCTCTGTGACCGTAGCCATTGGGGTCACCACCTAATAAAAACCAGGTCAAATTCTCCATTTTTCAGTGAGTCAGGAATTCTCTATTAAAGATATTGGCAATGTGGGTACATAAACTAACAAGTACCCTTAGATAATCACAGTAGGTTGTGCAGCCTGATACTGGGTTCAAAGTAACCACACAAATAAATTATAGTTGTCTGGATAATAATTTTACACAGTGACCATAAAAATCTTTTACAAAAAAAAAAAAAAAAAAAACTTTTGCCAACGAGGGGACTTCAGAAAGTTAAAGCCCCTCATACTCAGTGATGCATGGAAAAATAAGAGGCATAAAATAACAATGTCTGGGATCTGCTTTAAAATAATTCAATAAATAAAAAGGTAGGTAATAAAATGTGGTCCAATCTTGGTTAACTACTGAATCTAGGTAAAGATATAGGATAACTTGCATATATTCTTTTTGGTTTTGTATATGCTAGCTTTCATACTGTACAAGTTTTAAAAAGTTTTATTCCCGATTAAGGAAAGATAAACACCAAAACACATTTAATAGATGAAAACAGCACCATCTGGTTATCATCTTTTATTTACTAATCAAAAAGAAATGTGTCTATATAAAAGTGGAATCAGTAGCCCTACTGAAATATTAAAAACTTAACTTTTAAAAGTACTCAGAAATAACTTTACACCATTTGGTTCTCTCAAAAAAAGCAGCTACTTTTGCTCTTTTCCGTTGCAATGATGTCTCCTTATCGCCCTCCTCACCCTCAGGAAGTCTGGTGGAGGACAATTGTGGCGGTCTGCTGAGCGGTGGGACAGAAGCCACCCTGAATGCTGGAGCACGTAACCACAAAGAAAAGGACAAATCGACAACTATATGCTCGTAGCTAATGGAAGACTTTTTAATCCTTGATAGATTAGTGAAGCCTACAAAGAAATGCACCTATGCATCTAGTCTACAGATCAAGAAATGAGAAGCTTAATATTGCCTATATAAATTCCCAAACATCTCAACCTCTGGCCTCTGAAATATATTTACTAAGAGAAAATAAAATCTGTATTGAGACCTTATAGTCTCAACAGAAAAATTCCTACAGAACCGAGAGACATTTATTTTGATGTCAGTGTATCCAGTTAAGTTTTTTGTTTTTATTAAACTAAACTTATTCAACCTTGCAGAAATATTATCTTATTGGGGACTCATACAACTCTTATCACAATCCATACAGGCATCCACTGTGTCAAGTCTATTTATACACTTGTCATTATAATTTTCAAAACATTTTCTTTCTACTTCAACCTTTGGTTATCAGCCTCTCAGTTTTCCCCCTCCCTCCTCCACCCTCCTTCCCTCATGAACCCTTGATAATTTATAATTATTATTTTTTCATCAGTTACTTAATCTTCACAAAGCTTCTACTTACCCCAAGGGTTTTGGTTTGTGAGTATCTAAGGAGTGCAACTGACATCTCTTGTTCTTCTTACTTTTTGGAATAGCATCGATCATGTCATTTAGTTTGGACCTAATTAAAAGTAAGTCATTGAAGATTCAATTATTTTTAGAATTCAAAACATTTCTCTTTACTGCTTTGTGATAAGAACATTTACAATAATAAAATAACCCACACGAAAATCTCCCTCAGAAATGATAACCCAAGAGTATAGCTGCATTTCCGCTTCATCCCCAGTCTATCAAAGTATCAGCAGGTCTGGATCTATTCAAAGAACTCTTTGCCACAGCTGGCATCTATGTTGTTCGCCTCAGTCTAGCAATGTGGCAGGAACTCTAACCGTGCATGACTGATTGCTACCTGATTAGAAGCCAGCTTCTCTTACAAACAGCAAACACACAGCCTCCTTGAATGAGGAACCATAGACAGAAATTTTAAGAAAGGATATCTATCTACACTACTGTATCCTACAACTAACTACACTGTATATCCAAGCAACTGGATAAGTCTACCTTTCTAACGTTGAAATATATTTCAAATCCACGTACTTCTCACTACCCTCCATCAATAGCACCTTGGTCGGACCTCCCACTAGCTGAGCCAACTGCAATAGCTAGCCACCCAAATGGTCTCCTTGCTACTAAGCCTTCTACCCTCTATTATGTAGAATCCACAGCTAATGTGATCCTTTCACAACTTAGATTATTTTCCACTCAAACGTGTTTTTTGAAAGCTTCTTAGGCACAGTGATGTTAAAACTTCCTATCACTTCTAGAGATCCTTGGGCTATCTTCTCGTTTCCTAGTCAGACTCAATCTGTTTATTTTTATTTAGTCTCACAATTTAAGTATCATATATAGGCTGATGGATAAATCATCACCAATGCCTCCCTCTACATCCAATAGATAAACAAACCCAACTGGCTTACTCCTCAGAACTGAACCAGAATTTAACCAGCTCACATTTTCATAGCCACCATTCTTGGAGCAAGCCACCACTAATCTCATTAAAAAAAAAAACAAAACACTTTCCTGTCTTTGCTCTCACCTCTCCTTCCGAAAGCACCTAATTTCTTCACTAGGGTCTATACATAGTCAAATAAGCTTGCTAAAACTTCAAGTATGTCCTAGCAAAACTTAAAAATATGGTATCAGGTAAAACACACAGGAACAGGGTCTGGTTAAACTGCTGTCTCTGATGGAAGGAGGCAAAACTGGCTGTTCTTGGAAAGAATGCTTTTGTAAAAGTTGCTCCTGTCCCTGTCAAGTTACTAAGTGCAGCTAAAAACTGTTTTCCTGTCAAACTGTCTCAATCCCATCTAAGAACAGTTACATATTAGAAATTGGGGGGGAAAAAAGAAATTGAGTTCTCCATGTTTGTTTTAGGTAGCACAGGCAGTCCCCATGTTATAAATGTCTCCAATTTACAGGCAATTCCTATTTATGGATTGTATTATATAAGCTGGGCTTTGAGGAGAACTCAACATGCCAGTGACTTGATGTTGTTTTTGTTTCATTCCGTTCTGAGTGCTTCTAGAGTTTTCTTTTTTTAAATCATTTTATTGGAGGCTCATACATCATTTTTCACAATACATAAATACATAGATTGTGCCAAGCACCTTCATATGCCTACTGCCATCATCATTCTCCAAATATCTGCTCTTCCACTTGAGCCCTTGATATCAGTTTCTCATCCTTTCCCCCCCATCCTTGCTCCCCCTCCCCCACTAACCCACAATACTTTTATCTTTTTTGTGTGTGTGGTTTTTGGGGCATCACTGCCCTCTGGTGGTGGGAGTAAGAGGCCCAGCCTTGCTGCTGGATTTGAACCTCCAACCCAGTGGGCCGCAGTCCCACGAACCACCACTACACCACCGGGGCTCAGGCCCAACCCTCAATACTTTATAAATTATTATTGCTTTATCATATCTTTTTTTTTTGGGGGGGGGGGGGGGGGGGGGCATCACTGCCCTCTGGTAGCGGGAGTAGGAAGCCAGTCTTGCTGTTAGATTTGAACCTCCATCCCAGTGGGCTGCCGTCCCGCGCACAATCACTACGCCACCAGGGCTTAGCCCCGCTTTGTCATTATCTTACACTGCCGATGTCTCCCCTCTCCCACTTCTCCAGTGTGTCCTCCCGATAAGAGATTGTAATTGGCTCCCCCTCTCTACCCCACCTTCCCTCCACCCATCCAGCTAGTCTTTAGAGTTTTCTAAGTTCCTGCTCATATCAAGTAAGAAGACTACAGGTAATTCTTTCCAGGGGTTAAACTCTCTTCTCTCCCATGAAAAAGATTCTTATGCATGTGCTTCTAGTAGCTACTCTGAGAAACTGGTGTAAATCAGTCTATTTAAGAAGTGCACCGAAAAAATAATTATATGCAAAAGAAAGCTGGTGCTGTGGCCTTGGAGAGACCTTAGAGGCTCCCCTTTCTCACAACTGTCCCTGCCAAGACAACCCAAGTAGCAACATTGCTGCAGCTAGAATAGTAAGAATAAGAAAACAAAAATGCGAGGGGGGGCATGTACTTCCAAGCAACCAGGACAGACCTGCTTGCCCTTGAAACAGCAGACGCGAGGCTCTCCACAAATGACTGAGGCATCTGCCAACTTTACCCAGATCTGACTTCCAGAAATAACTGAGAAAATTATGGCAAGTAACGTTGCAGACAAAGCAGCTAAATAAATATTTCTCAAATTCTTTCGCCCTTATAAGGGGTAAAGAAAGATACTTTATGGTTTATTTTTGTTTATTATTTGCCCATTAACGTTAGAATGATTTTTAAAACATTCACAATTAGCTCAAAAAATAAATGGGGGGAAAATGGAACATGAGCTAACCTGCTAACGGAGAAAGTAATAAAAATTAGAAGGAAAGAATTCTGTCTTGGGCTGAGCCCCGGTGGCGTAGTGGTTGAGTGCGGGACTGCGGCCTGCAGGCTTG
>PVJH01012733.1:0-63158 GCA_004026705.1 Nesogale talazaci
AAAAAAATAGAAAAGAGACCATCAGTGCTACTTAAAAATGGACTAGTAAAGTGAACAGATTATTCACAGAGAGAGAAAACGGTCCTTGAACCAATAAAACATCATCTACACACTTGCTCATATCAAAATAAAAGCTGAAGTTATACTGCATTACCATTTCTTTAAAATGTGAGAGGAAATGTACTTTTGACAATATACTTGGTAGACACAGTTGTGAAGAAATATGGATCAACTCAGTAGCAATGAGCACCCTTAGCCATATCACTTATGTATATCCCTTCTAAAATTGAGTTATAAAATACTATGATTCCCATCTCTCTCGCTCTCTCTCACCTTCAGAAAAGCAGACAGCCACGTTATAGAGAAGTCCACACAGCAAGGAATTGAAAGCTTCCGTCATTACTGCAGAACTGAGACCTATGAACAACTGTGCAAGTGAGCTTGTAGGCAGAATCTCCAGGCTCCAAAGACCTCCATGTCTTGGCCAGAGGCTTGCCTGCAGCCTGGCGAGGGACTCTGAGCCAGAAGCTCCCAACTTCGCTGCTCTCAGATCCCTGACTCCGGGAATGTAAAATAATAGCTGTATGCTGCCTAAAGCTGTTGCACAAAGCTGGGATAATTTGTGAAACCACAATAAATTACTACATAAAATTTGGTGCTGAAAGGAGATATTGCTGTAGCAAAAGCCTAACACGTGGGAAACTCTCTGGATCCAGACGGTAGGCAGATGGGGACTAGGCATTTAAAAGAGCATTAGTGAAAACCCTAAATTGCTTTGATCAGACTGTTAATAGAGCTTTGGACTTTACGGAAGCTGCCAGTAAGGGTTTTTAAAAAGTGAGAAAAGTCTTACTGGTGACTGAGGGTAAGGAGATATGCTGACTGAAAGTTCAGCAATAGTCAGCAGATGCAGCGTGAAAAATAGAAAGAATACCTAGGGAATGGAGTGATTGGGCTGGAGATTTCCAACCAAGGTGTCGAAAACCAAACTCACTATCATTGGATCAAGCCTGGCTCATAGCGATGCAATAGGACACCATAAAGCATCTGGTGGTACCCTGAGGTCATGCATAGAGATAGCAGCAGCTGTGGTGTGGAGGTTGGTTACATGTTGGGTGGCTGACTTCAAGGGCAGAACTTCAAAATCACCAGTTTCTTCAAGGGAGAAAAGACAAAGCTTTCTACTCCATAAACGCTGAAAGTCTTGGAACTCTTCAGAGGCAGCTCTACTCTGTCCTATCGGAACATTATGCGTCAGGATCGATTCAATGACAATGAGTTTGTTTCTTTTTCTTTGCCTCTTCTTCTTTAAGAAAGCCTCCTCTTTCTCCCTTCGAGAGGCTGGCAGTTTCAAGCTACTGACCTTTCCATGCACTATGGCGGCAGGGTTCCAGAGATTTGAACATGCCACAAAAATGTGACTTTATCTGAACATACAAGAGGAGGGAAATGCAATTTAACAATTGGACTGCAAATTAAGATAACTTCTTTTAGTAAAATAATTTACATTTACTTGTATAAACTTAACAGAATTGCAACTGACTGGGGGGGGGGGTGGTAGTTACAGTAATATAAAATAAACTACTCCTGTACTAAAATAAGAGAAAGTTCAATAGCAAAACACAAATTTACAGTATGGTTTTTGTCCGACATTGTAGCGAGGCTGCTGTGGTGGTATCTGTTTTCTGAGCTTTGTGATGCCACCCAGGAAGACAAGACTAAGAACAAGGAAGCCAGGAAGTCGGCCAAGGGACAAAGACCCAGTGAACAAATCTGGGGGCAAAGCCCAGAAGAATAAGTGGTCCAAAGGGAAAGTTCGAGACAAGCCATGTATGAAAAGCTTGTCATATGTGACTTCATTGACAAGTCACATATGTGCCTTGATTGACAAGCCACGTATGACAAGCTCTGTAAAGAAGTTCCCAACTAGGGCTGAGCCCCGGTGGCGTAAGTGGTTGAGTGCGGGACTGCAGCCCGCGGGCTTCGCTGTTCAAATCCAGCAGCGGCTCTCAGGAGCAGCGCTGGGTAGCTCCCACCATCACCAGAGGCAGTGATGCCCCCTGCCCCCCACCCAAAAAAAAAGAAGTTCCCAACTATAAGATGATCACCCCAGCTGTTCTCTCTGAGAGACTGAAGATTCATGGTTCCCTGGCTAAGGCAGCCCTGCAGGAACTGCTTAGCAAAGGACTCATCAAGCTGGTTTCAAAATACAGAGCTCCACACCAAGGGTGGAGACGCCCCAGCAGCCAGTGAAGATGTATGAGCAGGTCCAAGCAACTGTACATTTTGAACAATAGCATTTTATTATCTCAAAAAATTTGCAGAGTGAAAAATCAAAAAGGTTTAACAAATATATGAAAACTTGCTGACGTTCACTGTTGTTATCGTTAGATGCCACTGTGGCAGTCATGTGCTTATGTTAATTTTATGATTGAAATGTATGGGTGGAGTCTAGTCTGTTAATCTGGAGATAGCCATTGAGTAGCCAATGAGGTCTCTATGTGGGCATGGCGTTCTCCTGAGACTTCTGGGAAATCTCGCAATATTTCCTTTGTGAAGATGAGAAGCTATCTTCCTCAGTTGTTGGGAGTTAGAAAGATGATTAATCATGGACAAGACAAGCTGGCAGCGTTCGAGAAGCTGGAGGAGCCGGTGGAGAGACCACACAGCTTTGCCCTGATGGAGCCAGACCTCTGAAGCTGGGGCGGCCACATGGACACCTCTGCCAATGATGAGTTGCTTCTGCTGTTGATGCACCCTGAGCCCTGGAGGCAAGGTGCCTGCCAGCACTGGGATTCTGCACTCAGTGACCTGTGACTTCGTGAGTCGGAAAAAGACTATATAGACTGATTTCTGGCATATGGGTTAATATCGGACTTATGACTTTGAACTGGACTGTGGGCTGGGATGCTTTCTCCATGTCCCATTCCTTTTGTATATAAACCCTTTCCTTATATCGATATGTGTGTCCTTGAATTTGTTCCTCAAGTCTACCCGGACTAACACAGCCACCAAGTTGGTTCGGAGGCATGGTGACCCCATGCACAAGAGAATGAAACACTGCCTGAATCTTTCCATCCTCACAATTGCTCCTGTGCTTCAGCCTATTGTTGCAACTACTGTGTCAGTCTCCTTGGTGGAGGACCTTCCTCTTTTTCACAGCCCCACTACTTTACCAACTCCATGTCCTTCTCCTGGCAACATGTCCAAAGTAGGTGAGACAAAGTCTCACCATCCTTGCCCCTAAGAGAATTATAGCCATATTTCTTCTAAGAGAGATTTGTTGATTCCTTTGGCAGTCCATGATACTATCAATATTCTTCTCCAGAACCACAATTCCAGATCATCAATTCTTTTTGGGTCTTCCTTATTCAGTGTCCGACTTTCACGTTCACATGAGGCCATTGAAAATACCGTGGCTTGGGGCAGGAGCACCTTATTCCTAAGTAACATCCCTAGTCTTCAGCACTTGTGTTAGTTCAGGGGGACTAGAGAAACAAATTCATAAACACACATATACATATAAGAGAGAGTTTTATACAAAGGGCAATTGTACATTAAGAGAGTAGCCCAGCCCAGTCCAGATGAAGTCCATAAGTCTGATATTCGCCCATGCGTCAGTATCAGTCTATAAAACCCTTCTTCAGACTCACAAAACATATTAAATGATGCCAAATGCAGGACGCTCACAGGCCAGTGATTAGAAAATCTCCGGATCCAGTGGCATTGTAAACATTTCCATGTTGCAGGGGTCTCTGCGTGGCTGCTCCAGTTCTGAGGGTTGCATCAGGGCAAGTCCATGTGGCTTCTTCCCAGGGATGTCTCGCAGGGAATCAGCTTTGTCAGTAGTGAGTCTCCAAAGGAGTGAACTGAGAGAAACAGTGTCTCCTGCCTCCAAGAAGGAAGTATTGGATTTCCCAGAATTCTCAGGAGAAGGCCATGCCCACACAGTGCTCTCATGGACTATCTCCAGACTGACGGGCTAGACTCCACCCCTACACCCCTAATCCTCAAATTCACACATTAGCTGACTACCACTTCACTCTAGAGAGGTTTTGTGCAGCAGATTTATACAATGAGTGATAATTGTGGGTCCAAGCAAGACAAAATCTTTGACAATTTCAATCTTTTCTCCACCCATCATGGGATTAGTTATTGGTCCAGTTGGTATTCTTTATACTAAATAAATACACTCACAACTTACCAGATAACACAAATTTAAATGAAATACTACTTTATATCAATCAAAAAGTTAGAAAGCTAGATAATACCAAAGGAAGAATATGTATGAATATGAACCTTTATTACTGCTAGTAAGAGACATTTTGGAAGGCAAAATGGTAAAATGTGGTGCAACCTAGAATGTATTTACCCTTTTTGAGGAACAAAGCTCAGATGCACTCTCGGGGCAAAGGTATTTGCATCCTTGGTCAATAATCAGAGATAATACGATGGAGTTTTTTCCCCTGCGGGAACTCTGACAATAGATATAGAGTTTAACTATCTTCCATAGACTTCTGCAAACCTGATTCTCAGAATTTAAATCCTAATACAATTCCTTTCTCTGATCTTGGAATTATTTGACACCATCCACTTTCTTTACCATACTTTTCTAAAGCGCCCATATTATCAGTGATTCCTTCGTGGTGGTCTGTTTTGAGCAGGGTCACACAAAAGTAGTGATTGCGCTGAGATTAGAATTTATGGTAAGTGAGAGCTTCAAATAGATTATCTAAGGTTTATATATATTTTTATTCCATGTGAGTAGGAGCATTTTCAGAGATAACATATGTAACCTCCAAGGGACCTTTGGTAATTCTAATAATAGTATCTTTAAACTAGCCAATGGTGTAGGATTTAAAAGACAATTGAAATAAGGCAATATTCTTTTATGGGAAAACTTTTTAGATTGAAATACATAGAATGTTCATATGAACATATAAAGAATTTAAGTGACTGACATAGAGCACAAAGCTACAGAGACTCATTCACTAAAGCAGAATTATGTCTGCAGCACTGGGAGATATCTTTAAAAACTAAGAAAACATAAATGTGAGAGATATATGGCAGTTTCCCTCTTGAGCCATTTTAAATTTGTGCTAGTTTTTTGTTATTTTCTGCTTTCTTTTGCATTGTGATTTTCCTGTATTTTATTTTGTTATTGTTGTTGGGGGGAGTTGAATGATTTTCTTTATATGAAACCCAAGTTAAGTAAACCTTCAGAGACTGGAACTAGAATAATAATTTCTTAGGATCATGGTGGAGGAAGTTGTGGTTAAATGAAGAGCTAATAACAAGCAATGGGTGCAAAATTAAAGAAAATATTCTAAAACCTATCTTGCTGATGATTGCACAACTCTTTTTTTAATAAATCATTTTTGATGATTTGGGGGTTCATACAACTCTTATCATGATCAATACATATGTCAGTTGCATGCAGACCACATTTGCACATTTGTTGCCATCATCATTCTCAAAACTTCCTCCTTCCACATAGACCCCCGGTACCAGGTCCCCATATCTCCTCTCCCTTCCCACTCCTCCTCCTTCATGAACCCTTAACAATTTAAAAGTTGTCATTATTTTATCATCGTACACTGACCAATGTGTCCCTTCCCCCAACTCCCCATTGTCCATACCCCATTGAGGGCATATGTAGATCCCTGCAATAAGTTCCCCCTCTATATTTCACCTTCAACTCTTTTTAATAAACCCAAATAACTGATTTGTGTGAGACATGAATTTTATAGATATGTCAATAAAACTGTAAAAAAAATAAAACAAGTGAAAAATGTTAAAGAATGTATATACCCCAAAACTGTAATTATCACACTCATCCATGGCTATAAGTATGCATGCAAAATATTGTTCATCAAAATACTGCACGTGGTATCAAAATTTGAGGTTACCTAGTAACCACCATTAAAGTCATGTCGAATTTTGACAAAACATTGTAGAATGTTGCACATCAAGTAGACATTAATAAGTACTAACATTGCTTGATCTTTCAAAAATAGGTTTGTGTAAATAAATGAAACACAATTAGTTTTTTTAACACAAGACTATTTGTACAAATTAAAAAGAAACTCTTGCTAAATGATACAGTGTTTTTCTCTGAAACCTCTGCAAGTAAATGTATCACATACTCTTTAGTGGATACTGAGGACCTCTGCTGGTACAATGGTTGGTTAAGCACTCAAAAGCTAACTGAAATGCCAACTATGAAAGTGCCCTGAGTGGCTGTACATGAGAAAGACCAAGCCATCACTTAGAAAACGTTATGGGGTGGCTTAGTTTTGTCACATAGGATCGTTATAAGTTGGAATAAACCCAGTGGCACCCAACAGTAACAACAGAGTACACAGCCATGGGAGGTGTACTAAAAAAGGGAAAAGAATGCTGGTAAATCACGAACTAAGGAAGAGTTTAACTCAACTCTCTTATGGGAGGTCCACAAAGAGAAAATGAAGATAGGAAGAGGAAGAAACAGAAAAACCAAAGGACAAAAGAAGGGCAGGGGTGGGGGGAGGGGGAAGAAAGGAAGTTGATGGTTCAAGTTGTATGTCAACTTGGTTGGACTGATTCTCCGTGGTTTGCTCTGAGCAATCAGTTGTAAGAGAGTTTCCTCAGGTGTGTGATCTGCTTCCACTATACAGGGAGCTTCTGGCCAAGATGCTTTGTTTTCTTCTAGATCGGTGTCATTCATCTGGCTCACCATCATGTAAGGAGTATAGGATATTGTTCTACCAAGGGGAAAAGTACTTGAGAACTTTTATGCTTAATCAAGGTTTTAAGAATAAGGATAATAGCCTCCTGGGAAATTTGCCACATGCTGTCTGCAGTGTTGAGCTCTCTGGGGACTCTGCTCAATCCCCTTTCAGTGTATTAGATTCCCTTTAAAAAGAGTTCTAAGGGCATTTTAAAGCTACTAATTAGATAAGAATTATATCATTCAGAAACTGCTTGTTTAAGGCGATATGAAGAGGCTGATATTTAGCCCCTCTTTTTTTAAATCATTTTATTGGAGGCTCAAACAACTCTTAGCACAATATATCCATTGTATGAAAAGCACATTTATACCTGTGATAACTAGGTTTGTTGTGCCAACATGACCAAAGAAGATAGGTAGGTTTGTTGTGACAACATGGTCAATGAACACATATAAGATCAATTGAAGGGTGGAGATATAAATGGCTCGGTGAGCCTTTGTCTCTTGCTCTTGGATCTTCAGACCAGCCAGCTGCCTTGTTTGTCCTATGCCTTGATCTGCAAGCTACACTACCCATGGACTACCTAATCCATGGCCTGTCTCGCTGTGCTTCAAGCCCTGCTTTGTCACACTCCAGAAATCTCTTGGGCTGGGGACTGTCCGACCCTGTCATTGGACTGATTGTTGGTGACCTGCCTTGCTGTTTGCTACTTGTGGCCGGATAGCTTGAATTGCTCTACAGGGACTGCTCAATGGCCCTCAAGATTCAAAGGACTGCCGATCTCCTACCTGTCTCACTCAAGTGAGTTGCACCGAGCCATTTGTAGATTAGTTAACTGTTTTATAGATCGGTTAACTGTTTATTTCTTATGCTAAATATCTTTCTATCTATATAAATATGTATATAATCATTAGTGTCCTGGTTTTGTTTCTCTAGAGACCCCTATCTAAAGTAGTGCCTTTGATGCCTTCATTCTTAAAACATTTTCTTCCTACTTAAGCCCTTGGTATTGGCTCCTCCTTTTTCTACTACCTATTCCCCCACCTCGTGAACTCTTGATAATTTATAAATTATTATTATTTTGTCATTTCGTATGTCTTCCTTTGCCCACTTCCCCATTATTCATATGCCAGGGAAGAGATGATATGCAGATCCTTATAATTGGTTCCCCCTTTCTACCCTACCTTCCCTCCACCTTTCCAGTATCACCACTCTCACCACTGGTCCTAAAGGGATCATCTCTACTGGATTCTTCATCTGTCCAGTGTGCATCCCCTGGTCGAAATGGATATGTAAGGTAGAATTCAGATCATGAGAGTGGGAGTGAGGAAGCATTGAAGAATGAGAAGAAAGTTGAGTATTTCATTGTTGCTACACTGTGCCCTGACTGCCTCCTCCTCCCAATGACCCTTCTGTAACGACTTCTTACTAATAGTATAAAACCACTAAGATGACTTGTTTTGGCAGCCACCGATTCTGCTTAGCTCTCTATCACCCACGTTAATTATGAAGCGATACTTGAAAGGGCAGTGTGGCCAGCCTGGCTGAAGATGAACAGAAATATGCAACTATTTCTCTCAGATGCTTCTCAAACACTTATGGTACATTTATGGTACCACCGTTTTTGAGATACCACCATTACTTAAACATTTTTGCGATATTTAATGAGGCCATTAAAATAAAAAAGAGAGCATTGCAAAAACTGGACAAGAAATGTGGCTCATGTCCAGTGAAAACTCATGAACCCATTGCTTGCTTCAGAGGTCAGCAGTGAGAAAAGAATTCAGCATCCATCTGCATACTCAAAGTTTAAAATAATAGAGAGGAGGAAATTTATCTACTTGAATATAAAGAGGAAAGTAAGAGATGTTAAATGAGAGAGAGCGATGGCAGGTAGATTGTAGTACTGCCTGTCTAGAAATTAATTAAAAAAATCACAAGGTTGGAAATTTGGAGAGATTAAGGGCAGATATTTCTTAAGAGACATATTTTGAACACATGTTTATTGTGTTGATTTTTATTGCTCAAGGGATGATCCCTTCAGCACATGTTAGAAAAGTCAAAAGCTTTTTCATATGCTGCACTTTTAGTTATCTTGCAAGACAGGACTTTATTAATCTAATCATGTATTTTAGAGGAATGAACATGAAACATAACAAGAAAAGTCTTATATGCTTTTCTTAAAAATGTATATGAACACATGATAAGTGTGAAGAGCACATGTACTCATGTGTCAATTTCATGATTGGGAGTCTAGAAGTGGAGTCTAGCCTGTCAATCTGGAGATAGCCAATGAGGCCTCTGTGTGAGCATGGCTTTCTTCTGAGAATTCTAGGAAGTCTCATGGTATTTGCCAATTGGAGAAGAGAGACTTGACTCAGTCTCTGAGGAACGAACTACTGACAAGACAAGATGACAGCATGCTGATCGATCCTGATTCCTGGAGAATGGAGGAGCCGAAGGAGAAGCCACATGGGGCTTGCCCTGATGGAACCAGACCTCTGGGGCTGGAGAAGCCACAGAGAGACCCCTGTCAGCACAGAGATGCTTCTACTGCCACTGGATGCTGCTGATGGACCCTGAACCCTGGAAATGAGGAGCCATGGGGAGACCCCTGCCAGTGCCAGAATGCTTCTACTGCCACTTGATAGACTATTTAATTAGTTTTAGATTAACGATGTTAATAAAATCCTTTGATTTCTGCACCAGTAGCTTTGTTGATTGGTGCAAAATATGAATAGTATTTGTATTGACTGAATTTTGTGATTCTTGAGGGTGGCTGTAACACTGAGCATTGAGTTTAAGATAAAACCTGAAATGTCCTTTATGATGACAAGCTGATATTATTCCTCTTGAATAATATTATTCAATATATTATTATTCAATATATTATTCAATATATATTATTCAATATATTATTAAATATTATTATTATTAATATTATTATTATTGAATAATATTATTCCTCTGCACCCACTGGTCTGTGACTTCTTCGTGAGTCGGAAGGAGACTTTATGGGCTGGTATCAGACATATGGGCAAATATCAGACTTATGACCTTGAACTGGAGTGGGTTAGGATGCTTTCTCAATGCTCCATTTCTCTTGTATATAAAACTTTCCATTATATCCATATGTGTGTTTATGAATTTGTTTCTCTAGTCTACCCACACTAACACAATAAGACACAACCATTTACTTTTATTTCCTCTGTACTGTTGTTGTTTTGTTCATTTGTGTGGTTCATCTTAGATGTGCTATGTCATTGGGGTTACCCGCTTGAATTTGTGTCATATGTTTTTCTATATATGAAACCCATGATTGATAAACTCACAGAGACAGCAAGTGAAATAAGAATTTCAGGCGGGGTGGAAGCGGTAGAGGGTGATGGTTAAAAGGGAGCTGATGTCAAGGAGTCCAGGAAGGAAAAGGAGTGTTTGGAACCTGATTGTAGTAGCAATTGTATAATACTGTTTGATGTGATTGAACTGTGGAATGATATGATGTATGCATTAACTTCCCAATATAAATAAAATAAAAAGGTAAACCTTCACAAAAGTGAAAGCCTTGGTTTAGTCACAACTGTTTTAGTTTATTCATTCGTGAAAAAACTTAAATAACAGCAAAACAGAGGGAATGACCAGAAACAGATTTTTTTCTCTCCTCCTCCATCTCCTTTTCCTTCTTCTTCCTTCTTTGTCCCTGAATAAATGCTGCCCTGTTGATCTTAAAGAGTTGATTATACCAGCACAAGAGGATAGTTCTAGAACTGAAGGGTAACTGAAAGGAAGAATCTCAGTGGTCCCACTAGGATCTATTTGACCTGTACTTCTGATCTGTCTGAAGAGGAGTATTCCTTACCTGCACCTATGTAGACAAGCATCCGGATCACTGGCTCCTGCATGATGAGTAAATTCAAAGAAATGCAATATCAGAGCAAGTCCAAATAATAAAATTTTCCTTTAGAAAACCAAAGTTTATTGCAATGGAATATATTCTTCCCTTGCTGAAAAGCATAGCCTGAGGCTTTCCTGGGGTATGACGATGGTTCCTCACCATCTGGGTGAAAGATGTAAAACTCACTACATTTAATTAGGTGGGGGAGAGTCAGGATACTCAGTCCAGGAGAGTAAAAACAAGAGGTAGTGAAGAGTATTCCATGACTGCTGCTGACAGATGTCACTTCTTCCTCACAGTCAAAAAGAAAAAAGTGGGATCCCTTAAAACCTTAAGTAAAGTCTCTGCCTCAGCATTTACCAAAAGAAGGAAGGAGACCGCTTGTTGCGCCCATACACCTTCCTCACCACTAGCAGGGATGAACCCTCCAGGAGCTGCAGCCTCTGCAGCAGAGATGACTAAAAATCATATCACTACATACATTTGCTGCAGCAAATGAAACAGGCCGAGAACAGATTTCTCTAGATAAGAGGTGGCTCCACCATTTTCCAAGGCCTCATTTCCATATGAAAGCCCCGAAACAAGGTCTATTTAGTCTTTGGTGGGTCATGACATCCATGGGAGACAGTCTGCAGCAGAGAGGAAAGCACAAGTTCTGACATCCTAGCCACAGATCCCCAATGTGGTCAATACCAGCTCCTGGGCAGCACAGGAATGACCAGAGAGGTGCAAAAGAAAACACCTGTACTGCACCCTGAAATACGAGGCAGCACACAAAAGTTTTTCATTGTCAGAGAGCACTGAGTCGTTTTTTCTAAAAAAGGGACAGTAGGCCAAATAAATTTGGGGATCTATAATTCAAATCTGGTCATTCTTAAATTGTCCTTCTGTAATTAATTTATGAAAGACTCAGATTTCTCATCTTCAGAAATAGGATAGTGCTGTTTCCTTGCCATGATTAATGTGAGAACATCGATGAAATTTATATAATGAACTTAAGACGGTGCTTTGCACATAATGTGACTTCACTAATTGTCTCCGTTATCTTTATTGTTTTCATTAGTAGTATTATTGCTATATATTATCAGTACTTTTAACCTTCCTATAGCTGAAAGAATGTGCAGAAGTGCAGTAGACTTACCCAATGCAATGTGCGGTGTGACCTCATGACTGCTCCTTTTGTGAGAATTAATAGCAGATGCAAGCAAGACAAAATCCTTGACAACTCTAATGTTTTTTCTTGCTTTCTCCTGATGTAACTTATTGGACCACTTGTGAGAATTTTGGTTTTCTTTACATTGAACTGTATCCCATTCCATTAAGGCTACAATCCTTAATCTTAATTAGTAAGTTCTTCAAGTTTCCCTCTCTTTCAGCAAGCACGTTGTTTTCCCTGCATATCACAGGTGATTAATGTCTTCTCAATTCCTGATGTCATATAATCCATATACCCTTCATTTAGTTCAGTTTCTCTGATTTATTTGCTCAGCATACTGATTGACTAAATGTGATAAGATAAAATCCTAACACACACCTTTCCTAGTTTCAAACCAAGCAGTATTTATCTATTCTGCTCACACAACTGCCTCTTGATCCAGGTACTGGTTCCACATGAGCACAATGACATGTTTTGTAATGCACACTCTTCTCAAAGTTATCCATAGTTGATTGTGACCCACACAGTCAAAATGGCATAGTCAATACAACACAAGTAAACATCTTTCTGGTATTCTGTACTTCGAGCTAAGATCCATTAGATATCAGCAATGAAATCCCTTGTTATGGATGCTCTTCTGAGTCTGTCCTGAAATCCTGGAAGTTCCCTGTCAATTTAATGCTACAACAGTTATTAAATGACCTTAATAAAACTTTACTTACATGTGCTATTAGTGACATTATTCTATAATTTGCACTTTACATGATGTCACTTTTCCTTGGAAAGGGTACACATATGGATCTCTTCCTGTCAGTACGTCAGGGACCTGTCTTCCAAATTTCTTGACATATGAAATGAGAGAGTGCTTCTGCTTCACCAGTTTGTTGAATCATTTCAGCTGGTGTTCTCTCAATGCCTCAGACATTGTTTTGGCTAATGTCTTCAGTGGAGCTTGGACTTCTTCCTCTGGTACTATTGGTTATTGATCACATGCGACCTCTTGAAATGGGTGAATGTCAGCCAACTAACTCTTTTTGGTACAGGGATCCTGGGTGTTCTTTCCATCTTCTATTGATACTTTCTGCATTATTCGTATTTGGCCTGCAGAATCTTCCGAAATTTTAACTCAAGTTTTGAATTTTTTCTTGAGTGCTTTCAGTTTAAGATATACTGAGTGTGTTCTTCCTTTTTGGCGTTCTAATTCTGGGTCTTTGCATTTTTCAATATAACACTTTACTTTTCTCAACCTGCCCTTTAAAATATTCTATTCAGTTGTTAGGCCTCATAATCTTTTTCATTTGCTTTAGCCACTTTATGATTTCATAATCTCTTTTTACATGCCCTTGAATACTTGGATCTTTCCTTTCTTCCTTGTGTTTTTATATTTTGCTTTCTTCGTGGATGATATTATTGATGTCATCCCATAGCTGATCAGGTGTTCAGTCATTAGTGTTCATTTTGTAAAATCTGTTCTACAGATGTTCTTAAAATTCTAGTGGGGTATACTCGAGATCATATTTTGACTCTCCTGGACTTACCTGAATTTTCTCCAGCTCAACTCTAGCTTACATGTATATAAGTGATTAATGGTCTGTTCCAAAGTTGCCCCCCATCTTGATTTTAGCTGCTGATAGCAAGCATTGTCTCTTGTTATAGGTGTAGTCAATTTGATTTCTGTTTATTCCACCTAGAGAAGTCAAAATGTGTTAGTGACTTTTTGTTTTTGTTTTGTTCTTTCCATTGTTGAAAAGAGATATTTACAATCAAGAAGTCTTTGGTCTCGCAAAATTTATCCCCATGGTCTTTAGTTTAGTTTCTATCATAAAGGTCATATTTCCCACATATGTCATTCTTGTTTCCAACTTTGGAACTCCTGTTGCCAATAATGATCAATACATCTTGATAGACTATTTAATTAGTTTTAGATTAATGATGTTAATAAAATCCTTTGATTTCTGCACCAATAACTTTGTCGATTGGTGCAAAATATGAATAGTATTTGTATTGACTGAATTTTGTGATTCTTGAGGGTGGCTGTAACACTCAGCTTTGAGTTTAAGATAAAACCTGAAATGTCCTTTATGATGACAAGCTGATATTATTCCTCTTGAATCTGTCATTCTTAGCAAAGTAAACTATATGACTACCTGATTCAAATGGGTGATACCAGCTAATTTCAGTTCACCAAAGTCTAGGATATTGACCTTTATGCATTTCATTTTATTTTTGGAGACTTCCAGTGTTTACAGAGTCATATTTATACATTCCCAGTTCCAACTATTAATAGATGTTTGTGCTTTTTCTTCTCATTTTGAATCTTATCCAATCAGCAAATGAAGATCCGGAAGGCTTTATTCCATCCACATCATATGTACTTCCAATATCATATCCCTCAATATCATATCTACTTAGAGAAGGCAGTTGTTTCTTAGTCATTTTTGAGTGCATTCTGACCTGAAGGGCTCATCTTCTGGCAGTATCTCTGACAATGCTTTGCTTCTATTCATGAGACTTTCGGTATCTGGTAATGTTTCACTACTATCCATAAGGTTTTCAGTAGCTAATGTCTCCAAAGTGCAAAACCGTCTCCTCCATTGTCTATTCTAAGACGGGAAGTTCTGTTGTAACCTGTTCACTTTGAGGGACCCTGCTGGCGTTTGAAATATCAGTGCCATAGAGCTGCCGAAAACACACAAGTCACCACTTTACAACTTAATAGAACAGTGGTGGATACTGAGAGAATCGCTTAAAATTTAAATATTTAGGCCACTTGACTAAAGGATAACTGCCGTTGGGCCTGAATCCAGCCCATTTATTTAGCCCCAGTCTATTGCAAGAAATCAATCTTTAATGTGGTATCTAAGAAATGGGGTTTTTTTCTTTGTAACCAAGCTACATAAATCACTTCTACAAACCACATTGTGCAAGAGAACTCTGTTAATAGAAAATAAAGACCCCAGGCTGTTTTGTAGCTACCTGTAATCACCAAGTAGTAATCCATGAAACACACATGTTATCAATTAATCAAAGCAGACTATACTAATCATGTAAACTCACCAAAATCACTATAAATCACACAAAAAAAACACTTTTTTGGTAATCTGTCTTTGACTTTTATAAATCATTTTTAAACCAATAAAATATTTTGTTGTTAGTTCCTGGTTTATTGATATAAATATTTTCTGGATACCTGTAGTTTCTTGCTCAGAGATTCAGTTATGTACTTGACTCAAATTGCCTTTGTTCTCAATAAATCTCTGCACTTTCATTTATTATAAAGTGCTTATTGTTATTCTTCCACAATAACTACAAGACTAAAACTCTATGATGATTTACTTTTGCACCTTCTAACATACTCCTGTGAGAGCTGTAATTGTTACCAAATTACCATGATATTTCAGATCAGGTGGTTTCATCTACATACATTACAAGCAAGCATTATGGTTTTTGTTACTGCTAGTGTTTGTTTAGTTTCTGATTTTGTCTAATTTTCTGATGTTTTAGTTATACTATCGAGATGGTTAGTATTTGTGAACCTCTAGCAGTGACTTTTTCAAAGATGAAGTAAAAATTTTAAAAGAAAAATAAAAATATTTTGCCCCATTACTAATAAGTAATAATATAATTCAATATAGAAAAATAATACAGAGCAGTTTTGTGGCTATTATTACAAAATCTGAGAATTATTACATTTAAGCAATTTATGATAATGCTACATACTATTCTGTAATTAAAATTGATAATAAAAATTACTATTTCTATCCATTACTTGTCAGCCGTCATCCTGTGGTGGCTTGTGTGTTGCTGTGATGCTAGGTGATTCATCACTGGTATTTCAAATGCCAGCATGATATCATCACCCCAAGAGAACAGGTTCCTGTGGAGCTGGAAGTCTAAGAAAAGACTATGAAGAAGAAATTGGCTGCCCGCTTTAGAGGAAGTAGCTGCGGAAAACTTTTTTCATAAGTCCCAAACATGGGCAGATAGGGAAGGCTTATTCAGTAGAAGGAGGACATTGTGAGAGTGTTTGCAATAGTTCCGGAGGATGGCCCCTTGGAGTGACAGGTGTTCTCAGTGTTACTGAAGAGGCACCTCTGAGTGGAGTTGACTATGGTGACGTGAATGGAGTGAATGGATGTGGAGTCTTCAGGCTCTTCCTTTGCTCTAGAGCAAGACTTAAGGTCAAAAGAAACAGCTGCAAAATTTATGCTAATGGTTGGAACTTGGAATGTGTGAAGTATGAAGCTAAGAAAATTGGAGATTGTTATAAATGAAATGGAAATAGTAATTATCGATATCCCAGGTATCGGTGAGCTAAAATAAGCTGGTATTGGTTATTTTGAATCAGAAAATCTTATGATTTACTATGCAGGGAATGACACAATCAAGAGAGATAGAGATGCATTCATTGTCCAAAAGGACATTTAAAAATCAATCTTGAGATACAGTGCTGTCTGTCATAGATTATAGCTATCCACTTTCAAGGAAATGGTAAGCACCAACTACAAAAGCTAGTTATAAGAAAATTGAAGAATTCTACCAACTTCAATCAGAAATTGATAAAACATGCAATAAAGATGTCTTGATAGTGCTCGCTTCAGCAGCACATATACTAAAATTGGAATGATACAGAGAAGATTAGCATGGTCCCTGCACAAGGATGACACACAAATTCGTGAAGCATTCCATATTTTTCCCTCATTCTGCACGACGACGAGGTGACCATCATGGAGGACAAGATCAACGCCCTCATCAAGGCCGCCGGCGTCAACATGGAGCCCTTATGGCCTGGCCTGTTCGCCAAGGCCCTGGCCAATGTCAACATCAGGAGCCTCATCTGTAATGTAGGGGCTGGTGGCCCTGCCCCAGCTGCTGGTGCTGTATCAGCCGGAGGACCTGCACCCTCCACTGCTGCTGCCCCAGCTGAGGAGAAGAAAGTGGAAGCCAAGAAAGAAGAGTCTGAAGAATCTGATGATGACATGGGCTTTGGTCTTTTTGACTAAACCCTCTTTTGTAATGTGTTCAATAAAACAACTGAACTCTAAAAAAAAAAAAGATGTCTTGATAAAGATTGGTGAATGGAATACAGAAGTTGGAAATAAAGAGGAAGAAACAGTAGTTGGAAAATACAGACTTGATGATACAAGTTAAATTAAGGATCACATGATAGAATTTTGCCAAACCAATGACTTTTTCCTTAGCAAATACCGGTTTTTCAGCAACACAAAAGGCAATTATACACATGGTCTTCACCAAATGGAATACACAGAAATCAAAATGAATACATCTGTGAAAAGAGATGATGAAGAACCTTGATATTAACAGCTTAAGCCAGGCCAGGGGCTGACTGTGGAACGAACACCAATTTCTCATATGTAAGTTCAGGTTAAAGCTGAAGAAAATTAAAACAAGTTCACAAGAGCCAAAATACAACTTGATCACATCTCTCAACTGAATTTCAAGAGCATCTAAAGAATCGATTTGATGCCTTTGAACCCAACGATAGAAGACCAGATGAACTGTGGACACCGAGAGCAGCATTCATGAAGAAAACAAAATATCATTAAAAATACAGGAAAGAAAGAAAAGACCTAAGTTAGCAGAAGAAACTCTGAAAACTGTTTTTGAACATACAATAGCTGTAAAAAAAAATTATACAGGGAAGAACAGAAAATGTCAAAGGCGGTTCAAGATGACAAAGAACAGAAAATTTCAAAGGCATGAAATTTTCATGCATGACTTTCAAAATTTCAAAGGCATGACTTTGTCATCTCAAAAATGAAAGGTACAAAGACCTACATTTAGAAAACCTAAAAGAACACACTCAGTATATTTTAAACTGAAAGAACTCAAGAAAATGTTCAAACCTGGAGTTGCTCTATTGAAAGATTGTGTGAAAAATATTGAGTAATGTAGAAAGAATTAAAAGAAGATGGAGGGGCTGAGCCCCGGTGGCATAGTGGTTGTGTGCGGTACTGCGGCCCACTGAGTTGGCAGTTCAAATCCAGCAGCAGCTCTCCAGGAGCAAGCCTGGGCCTCCTACTCCCACCAGTGGGCAGTGATGCTCCCCCCAAAAAATAAACAAACAAACAAAAAAAAGAAGATGGAAAGAATACATAGTCACTGTACCAAAAAGAACTAGTCAATATTCCATCATTTCAGGAGACAGCATATGAGCAAGAACCAAAGATGCTGTTGGAAGAACTTCAAGCTGCACTGACATATACCAATCTAATATCAATGACAATGTTTCAACACACTGATGAAGCACTTACTCATTTTTACCAGGAAACTGGAAAGACAGCTACTTGGCCAACTGACTGGAAGATAAACATCTATGTATCCTTTCCAAAGAAAGGTGACCCAACAAAACACATAAATTATAGAACAATATCATTGTATCACATTCAAGTAAATTTTTACTGATGAGCATTCAATGCTGCCAATGGTTGCAGCATTGGCAAGGAGTTGCCATAAGTTCCAGCAGGATTTAGAAGAGGACATCGAAAAAGGGATATCATTATGGAGGTCAGATGGGTTTGGCTCAAAATACAGAATTCCAGAAAGATGCTTACTTTTGTTTCATGTATGGATTGTAACATACTAAGTGTAACCTCAGGAAGAATAGGAATTGCAAAGCACTTTATTATGCTCATGCAGTCCTTATATATGGTTCAAAAAATAGCAGCAGGGGGAGCAAAGGAATGAAGTCTCTGGAGAACACCAAAAATAGACTTTAGGGCCACAGCATGGCACCCCATCAGACGCAACTGGAAAACACTTTGAAAGGTCAACAAACAGACCTTGAATCATTTATAGACTTTTCTCTTTTTTTTTGTTTAATCGTTGGTTTTTTGTTGTTTTGTTTTCTTCTGTTGTTTTGCTCTGTCTTGTTTTTGTGCTTATTATTTTCTCTGCTTGTTTATGTATATAAGCTGAGTGGGATAAACAATCCAAAGGAGAAAACAACAGGACTGATGGTTCCAGAGGGACATGGAAGATGGATAGGGAGGGGAAAAAAAGTGGATGTTTGTAAACCCAGGGACAAGGGAACAGCAAGTGACCTAAAATTGATGGTGAGGAGGGGCATAGGATGCCTGGTAGGGCTTGATCAAGGGAAATTACTGAACCCCCAATGAAGGCTTAACCTAATAGTGAGATAAGAGGAAAGTAAAAGAAAATAGAGGAAAAAATAGGAGCAAAGGGTATTTACAGAGGTTTACATACAGGCATGAATATATCTAAATATATTTATATGTAATGACAGATAAATAGATCTATGTATATATATTTATAGGTTTAGTATTAGGGTATCAGATGGACATTAGGCCTCTATTCAAGTACTCTCTCGGTGCAAGAACATTTGTTCTAATAACTTGGTATTCTTTGATGCTCACCTTCATGATAGGATCACTAAAGATAAAATGAGTGCATAAGCAAAAGTGGTGAAGAAAGCTGATGGTGCCTAGGAAGAAAAGATATAGCATCTGAAGTCTTAAATGCTTGAAGGTAAACAAGTGACTATCTAGTGAAGAAGCAACAAAGTCCACATGGAAGCAGTGCATTAGCCTGTGTGAACATGAGGTATCGATGGGATCAGGAATTTTGTATCAAAGACCCAGACAAAAAAATCATATCATTGTGAATGAGGGGGAATGCGGAGTGCAAACCCAAAGCCCATATGTAGACAAGTGAATATCCTCTTAACGAAGGGTCACAGAAAGCACTGTTGAAGCATACAACTTTCCTCTAGTTCTTTAATGCTTCCTCTCCCCCTCTCCCACTATCATGACCCTAATTCTATCCTGTAAATCTGGCTGGACTAAAGCATGTACTCTGGTACAGATAAGTGCTGGAAACATAGGGAATCCAAGATAGACAAACCCCTCAGGACCAATATTGAGTAGTGATACCGGAAAGGTGAGGAAAGGTGGGAGGAGAAATGGGAACCAATCACAATGATCTATGTATAACCCCCTGTCAGGGGATAGACAACAGAAAAGTGGGTGAAAGCCAACTGAAGGGAGATGTCAGACAGTGTAAGATATGAAATAATGATAATAGTTTATAAATTATCAAGGGTTCATGAGGGAGGTGGACAGAATGAAGGGAGGTTAAGTGGAAAGTACGGAGGCAGGGAGGGAGAGAAAGAAACAAATGAAGAGCTACTACCAAGGGCACAAGTTGAAAGAAAATGTTTTGAAAATGATGATTACAATAAATGTACAAATGTGCTTGACACATGGATGGATGAATGCATTGTAATAAAAGTAAAATAAAATGATTTTTAAAAAGAAATCATTATAGCAACAGAAAAGGAAATATTGAATGGTTTGAAATCAGGAAAAGTGGGTGACAGGGTTGTAACCACTCACCATATTTATTCAATCTGTATACTGATCCAATAATCTGAGAAACTGAGTTATATAAAGAAGAATGGCTGAGCCCCGGTGGTGTAGTGGTTGTGCACGGGACTGCGGCCCACTGGGACGGAGGTTCAATTCCAGCAGTGGGGCTGGGCCTCCTACTCCCACAACCGGAGAGCAGTGATGCCCCCCCCCAAAAAAAAAGAAGAATGTGACATCAGAACTGGAGGAAAATTTACTAACAAGCTGAGATTAACAGATGACACAACTTACTTGCTGAAAATGAGGACTTGAACCACTGATCAAGAATTGTAGCCTTCCATATGGCTTATAATTCAATGTTAAAAGACTGTGTCAGTATGTGTAGACTGGAGGAACAAATTTCATAGACACGTATATGGATATAAGGAAAGGGTTTATATACAAAAGGAATGTGACACTAAGAAGGCATCCCAACCCAGTCCAGTTCAAAGTCATAAGTCTGATATTAACCCATATGCCCGAAATCAGTCTACAAAGTCTCCTTCTGACTCATGAAGTCATAGGTTAGTGGGTGCAGAATTCTGGTGCTAGCAGGGGTCTCCCCTGGCTCCTCACTCCCAGGGCTCAGGGTCCATCAACAGCATGCTGCTCCAGCTTCAGAGGTCTGGCTCCATCAGAGCAAAGCCGTGTGGTCTCTCCGCTGGCTCCTCCAGCTTCTCGAACGCTGCCAGCTTGTCTTTTCCGTGACTCATCGCCTCTGAGACTAACTCCTAACAAAGGGGAAGATAGCTTCTCATCTTCACGAGGGAAATAGTCCCAAAAGTCTCAGGAGAAAAACATGCCCATATAGAAGCCTCACTGGCTACTCAATGGCTATCTCCAGATTAACAGGCTAGACTCCACCCCTACATTTCAATCATAAAATTAATATAAGCACATACCTTCCACAAAGACCAAACAATTCACCACCAATAGATAGTAAGGTAAGAATGATAAATGGAGAGAAGGTTAAAATTGTCAAAGATTTTTGTCTTGCTTGGATTCACAATCACTGTTCAGGAACACAGCAGTCAAGTGAGCAAAAGATGAGTTGCATTAGGTAAACCGGTGTCATAAGAAAAGTTAGGACATGACTTTGAGAAGTAAGGTATACCTGTTTTAAGTCATGGTATTTTCAATTGCTTTGTATGCATGTGAAAGTTGGGCATGGATCAAGGAAGATCATAGGAGAATCTATGCATTTGTGTTGTAGTCCTAGAGAAGGGTGTTGGAAGTACCATGGACTGCTAAGAGGACAGTCCTATTTGTCTTGAGAAAAGTTGGGCCCAAGTGTTCCTCAGAGACAATACTGGCAAGACTCATCAGGCACACTTTGAATATATTGTCAGGAGAGCTCAGTCCCTGGAAGGACACAAAACTTAGTTAAATAGCAGGACAGTGAAAAAGAGGACGACCCTTGATGAGATGGCCTCAGACATGGGAAACACCATACCGATGCACAGGGTCAGGCAGTGTTTTCTTCTGTGGTGCATGGGATTGCTCTGGGTAGGAACTGACCCAATGACGCCCATCAACAATTCTGAAAGAAGCCACTGGCTCTAAAATGACATGAATGGTTCCTTGACTCATGACTTTGAATGTTGTTGTTGTTATTGTTGTTTTTAGATTCCACCAAGTCAGTTCTGACTTCTGGTGACCCCATGATCCAAGAAGGAAACACTGCCTGTCCTGCACCATCCCCACAGTTACTGATATATTTCAGCCCGTTGTTGCAGACACTGTTTCAATCCATGTACTCGAGGGTCTTCCCTTTTTTTACTACCCTTCACTCTGCCATGATGTCCTTTCACAGAGACCGGCCTCCCCCATGTCCAAAGTATGTGAGACAAAGTCTTCCTCCTATGTCACATTCTAACTTAGCTTCTTACCCGACAGAATTTGTTTGTTCTTCAGGAAATTGGTGGTACTTTCCATATTCTTCACCAACATCATGATTCAAGTGCATCAAGTCTTCTCAAGTCTTTTTTGTTCTTGCACAAGTTTATATGAAACAATTGAAAATACCATGGTTAGGTTTAGGTTCATCAGTAGTCATCAAAGTTTCATTTTTCTATAATTTAAATTTATTAAGACTTAAAAAATAAATCTTTTTATTGGAGGTTCTTAGAGCTCTTGTAGCAATCCACACATCAATCGTAACAAGCACATTTGTACCTACGTTGTCATCATTTCCAAATCATTTTCCTTCTACTTGAGACCTTGCTATCAGCTCCTCTTTTATCCCCTCATTTCCCCACCCTCCCACCTTCATGAATCCTTGATAATTTATAAACTATTTTTAATTTCATATTTTACACCATCTACTGTCTCCCTTCACCCACACTTCCGTTATTTATCTCCCTGAGGTGGTGGTGGTGGTGGTGGTGTATACATTAATCACGGTGATCAGTTCGCCCTTTAATTTTAAAGAAGTTTTGTGTTGCAATCCATATTGAAAACTGTGATCTGATTTTCATTTGCAAGGAATTAAATCCTCTTGAATTTCAGCAAGCAAAATAGAATAATCTGCATATGCAGGTTGCTAATAAGCCTTGTTCAAAATCTGATGCCTCCTTCTTCTTAGAATTCAGCTTCTTGAATCATTTTTCATCGTCCAGATTGAATAAGTATAGTAAACAGATGCAACCTTGACGCACAATTCTTTTGAATGTAAATCATGCAGTATCTATCCTCCTGTTCTGTTACAACTACTACCTTTCAGTCTATGTACAGGTTCCACAAGAATATAACTTTTCTATAATTTCCATGCTTTCCACTGTTATCCATAGTTTGTGATGCTCCACACAGTTGAATGACTTTGCATAGTCAATAAAAAACATGCAAGTATCTCTCTGATATTCTTTTCTTTCATCCAAAATCCATCTGGCATTAGCAATGACATTCCTAGTGTTATCGCTCCTTTGGAACCCAGCTTGAAATTCTAGTAACTCCCTGTCAATGCACCATTACAGCCATTGTTTAATCATTCTCAACAAAATTTCACTGGCATGTTATATTAATGATAGATTGATAGTTTACTCATTCTGTTGGGTCACCTTTCTTTGGAATGGGTACAATATGAATCTCTTTCAGTCAGTTGGCCATGTAGCCATCTTAAGATTTTTTTAGCATAATCTAATGAGTGCTTCCAGCACTGTTTCTGTTGTTAAAACATTCCAACTGGGATTATACCAATACCTGAGTATTTGTTTTTGTTCTCATGGTAGCTTGCCTTTTTGTTTAATCCTACCTATTCTTGATTATTGTTGGGTGTCAATCAAAAAGTAGAGTGATTATGTACTCCTTCTAAACTCTCCCTCTCTCTTTTTTGCTTTTGCAAGGTCATAATTTTTTATTCAAATAATTGAACATAGACTTCCTTATCACTTGCTGCCTTAGATCCAAACTAGAATGAATATGTAGCTAGCAATTTACTTCTGCATTGCTTACTCAGCATATTGAAGAAAGTCACAGTTCAGTTAAAAATGTCACAGTTATGATAAAAGCAAAGAAAATCAGATGGCACTTTCCAGTACTGATACAGTCTGTCTGACCATTTTTAATAAAAGCAAAATTATATAAAGACCAAAGCACAATTTCATTTTGCTTTTCTGAAAATAAGTTCTAGTGAATATTTTCCCCCCATCATGTAAGTACTAAACTACCAAAAATATGAAAAGCAAAGAAAATTGCAAGGAGCTACAGCTTTACCTGCTTAAAAGTAAATCATAAAACATATATCTATTAATATAAATATTAAGTATAAAAATATTTTAACAGCAGCCAAAGCATATGTGAATTATTACAAAGTAATCAGACTAGGATAACCAAAGACAAGAAAGAGAACACTACCAACCTACCTTTTACCATCCAAATCAGTATTCATTCTCTCTGTCCCAAAGATAACTGCTATTGTAGCTTCTCACATTACAGCGTAGTTTTGATTGCTTTTGAATTGTATGCTAATGGAATCATGTACTTTTTTGCATTTGGTTTCCTTGCTTAATATTAAGTGCATCATTATTTTAATCTGTGCTGTGTTGTGCATCTAGGGGTGACTCCATTTCATTGTTTTATAGTATCTCAAGTATGCCTATAAAAATTTAAGAAAATTATCAGCTATCCTCTATATATTTCTCCTGCCTTGTTACCTTTCTCCTATCCAATTATATAAATAATCAACCTTTTTATCTGTGCACTGTATCACTTATTCTTTTGGTCTCTCTACGTTCCAGTTGCATCTTCTTTTCTATTTAATAATCCCTTAATTTTTTAATTTGGCAATTGTACTTAAAATAATTCTCATTTATTCTTTTTAATTTCAACTTTAGACTTCTTCATTCCTATGCCCATTATTATCTCTCTATTTTCCCAACCTCCCCTGACATAACTCTAAGACACTATTAATCTATTTATTGTTTGTATGGATTATCGATGCTGAATTACATATCAAGAGAATCATACAAAAATCACCAACAATGACAACAAAATAGAACAAAGAGAAACTCTTATCCAAAACAAAGACAATAGAAATTAGAACAAATTTTAATATTGTCACCAGGGAAATCAAATGATTCTCACTGTTCCAAAGATAATTGATATTGTAACTTCTCACATTATAGCATAATTTTTATTGCTTTTGAATTGCATGTTAATGGAACTATACACTGTGTACTTTTTTGTATTTGGTTTCTTTGCTTAATATCAAGTGCATCATTATTTTAATTTGTTAAATTTTTGCCTAAAGTTATCTGCAGCAATCCCTTCCTTCCATTTTTTATGATGCTTCCTGCATTATTCAATATTTGAGCAATTGATAGACTGATTCACAGTCAACCCTAATCTTGTTTGGCTGACAGTATGTACTTCTCCATCTTTTTGTTCCACAGATATAGTCAATTTTATTCCTGTGTATCCCATCGAGTGTGGTCCTTAGAAATAGGCTCCATTTATGAACTTGATAAACTTTATGAACTTTTATGAACTTCATTTGCAATGAAGATACATTTGGTCTTACAAAATCATATCTTGTGGTTTCCACCTCTGTTTTTATCACCAAGGCCATATTTTACCACTACTCATTTCTCCTTTTTTGTTTCAACTTTCACATTCCAATCATTGCTACTTAATGCATCTTGATTGCATATTTGATCAGTTTCAAACTGAAGAAGTTGGTAGAATTCTGCAGTTATTCACCATCACTAGTTTTAGTAGTTGATGCCTAAATTTAAAAATAATAGTTATATTAACTCAACATCATTATAGGCATAGATATATTATCCTATATCAGAAAGCATTGTATTTCAAGATAGATCCTGAAATGTTCTTTTTGATGATGAAGGTGATACCATTCCTCTTATATATGTCATTTAAGCATATTAATCCATGTGATTTTCTGACTCAGAATGGCTAGTGCCATTTCAGCTCACCGATGCCAAGGATATCTGTCTTTATGCCTTCTATTTCACTTTTCACGATCTCCACTTTTCTTAGAGTCATACTTCATGCATTCTAAGTTCCAAAATGCTAATGGACATTTTCATCTTGAGTCTTTACCCATCAGCACATCAGAGTCCAGAAAGCTTTGTTCCATCTACATCGTTGAGTTGATTCTTCTTTGAGGAGGCAGCTCTTCCCCTGTCATGTTTTGACTGCTTTCCAATCTCACGTGATCATCTTCTGGCATATTTTGGAAAATAGCAGGCAAAGTTCAGCTGCTAATCATAAGCTTTCCTCTGAATTGGTTAGCCCAGTCCTTCTCACTAGTCTGTTCTTAATCTCAAAATGTGGCAGTCACATACTCTGTGCCAATTTGACTTAGTGTAGGGGTGGAGTCTCATATGTCATTCAGGAGGTAGCCAATGAGACCTCTGTGTGGGCATGACTTTCAGTGAGAATTCTGGGAAATATCATTGGAAGTGAGAGACTGTAGATTCAGTTCCTTGGAGACTATAGACAAGATGAGATGACAGCATGCTGATAGACTTTTTTTTTAATTTTTTTTGCTGATAGACTCTTAACACGTGGGCTTACCCTGATGGAACAGACCTCTGGGGACTGGAGAAGCCACATGGAGACTCCTGCCAGTGCTGAGATGCTTAGGAGGCCAGGGAGAGACCCCTACCAGTGCTGAAATCCTTCCCTTGCCACTGGATACTGCTGATGAACCCTGAGGCTCAGAAATGAGGAGCCATGGGAAGACCCTTGCCAGTGCCGGGATTACTCACCTGCAGCTGGATACTCAACACTCTGCACCCACTGGCCTGTGATTGTCCTGGTGTCATTGCATGTGTTTCTTGAGTCAGAAGGAGACTTTATAGACTGGTATTGCAAATATGGGCTAATATTGGACTTATGGATGTGGACTGGACTGGGTTGGAATGCCTTCTCAATGTTCCATTCCTCTTGCATATAAACCTTTCTCTTATGTATGTATGCGTGCTTATGAATTTGTTTCTCTAGTCTACCTAGACTAGCACACAAAACTCCACTGAAACCTGGTTCACTGGGTGACTTTGGTGATATTTGAAATATCCGAGCCTCATAACAACAGGTAAAACCTCACAGTATGAAAAACTGACAGATGCGTGTAGAAATCTAGGAGATATGTGTGAGAGTGGCTATTAAGAGAATGGGATAATGGTACAAGGAGCATATGGTTGTGGTGTTGTGCGTTTATTTATGTGAGTCTACTAAACACTGATGCTTCATTCAATGTTTACTCTAAGAGATTAGGAGGTATCTATAGTTTATTTGCTTAGTTCACTGACAACAGTATTAAAGAGTGGCCTGCACTAAACAAGTTGGAATGCCCTGTTATACTTTGAAAAAGTTCTCCAATGTCTTAGGGAAATTGGCATATTAGAGAGGATTTATCATGTGAGACAGAGGTACCCTCTCATGACATGATCAGACATTTTTTAGCACAAGAGTGAGGCGAGCGAAGCAACCCCTAGTATTATTGAAGACTGCTCTGATGCTATTTCATGTAGTTCAAATTTAGAAGTGGAAATGGTTCCAAACGAATTAAAATACCTAAATACAGTGGGGCCCCTTAGTGAGAGACCAAGCGGTAGCCCAGAGTACCAAACCAAGATGAGTTCGGCCTTCATAATGGATAGCAGTGTCAATGCAGTAATCCGTATAGTCTGGCTCTTAGTAAGCTGTGGCCTTTGTGAATTAGTCTCGGTGTCCCTCCAAGAACTAGATGGGAAAACTACTAAATATTTACTTGATTTATACAAGGGAAGGAGAGTCTAACTTGAACTGCTAGAAGAGAAAGTGATGGTTCCTCAGTTAAATCCCAGATTAAAGCCGGTTTACACACTTATGACCCCTTGTGAGACCAGGTTCTCGTAGGGAAAAATCCTATTACACTACCAAAAATGCGTACAACTTATACTCTGATATTGTTGTAGCTACCCATCATGAACTGAGTGTTGTTAGCTCCACCAAATCCAGTTGAAGTAATTCATGTGCTATCCAGTTTGAACAGAACCTGAAGGTACAAAAACGTTATATAAGGAAGTATCCCAGTTGTCCATAATCTCCAGTCCTGTAACCTTACCTTCTTTTTCCCTATCTCCTTCTATGGCTTCTTGGGGAGTTTCTTATAATCAGTTGCCTAAGGAAGAAAGCATCATGACTGGTTTGCAGAGGCTTCTGGACCATATGTAGAATCCACTGTAAAAGGAACAGCAACAGTCTCTCAGCCCCTTTCTGGGACCTCCCTGAAGGACATTGCTGAAGGAAAATAGTCTCAATGAGCAGTTTTCTTTTGCCTTTTAAAATCATTTTATTGGGGGCTCATAGAGCGCTTATCATAATCCATATATACATTCACGGTCTCAGTCACACTTATACAATCAACATCTTTGCAACATTTTCTTTCTACTTGAGCTTTTGGTATTAGTTCATGGTTTTTTCCCTCCCTCCCCTAGTTTTTTTCCTCATGAACCCTTGATAATTTGTAAAATACTATTATTTTTCATATCTTATACTGACCAATGCCTCCCTTCACCCACTTTTCTGTTGTCCATCCCCCTAGGAGGGGGTTATACGTAGATCATTGATCAGTTTCTCCCTTTCTCTCCCCCACCTTACCCTTAACCTTCTGGAATTGCTACTTTCAATATGGGTACTGAGGGGGTTATCTGTTCTAGATTCCCTGTGTTGCTAGCTCTTATCTGTACCAGGATTCGTGCTCTGGTCACGGCGGATTTGTAAGGTAGAATTGGGGTCATGATAGTGTGTGTGTTTGGGAAGGGGGTGTAGAGAAATCATTAAAGAACTAGAGGAAAGTTCTATGTTTCAACAGTGCTACTACACTCTGACTGACTCATCTTTTCCTTGTGATCCTTCTGTAAGGGTATGTCCAGTTGTCTGAGGATAAGCTTTGGGTTTCTACCCTCTTCCCCCTCATTCACAATGATATGGTTTTTTTTTGTTCTGGATCTTTGATGCCTGATACCTGATTCCACTGTCACATGATCACACAGGCTGGTGTGGTTCTTCCATGTTATTATTGGGATGAAAGCAATATGGATACATGTTTGCCTTGTCTGTAGCCAGAGATTTTGCCAAAACTTTCATCTGGGACTTACTGTATGCTTAACATTTCCCCCCAAGCTTCTGAAGCAGTTAGCTTGCTAGAATGATTCAATGATTTTCTAATGATACAATTATGGCTGCAGTTAGTGAACAATATCTTACATGGTAGGACAATGTTTTCCAGGAAACTGTATGTGCTCTAAAACAGTGTCCAGTATATGCTGTTTCTTCTATAAATAAAATGTAAAAGTACATAAATCAAGGAATGGAAATGAAGCGGCCCCAGTAACTATTACTTCTTGTGATCCACTCACAAAATTTTTGCTTTCTTTCCCTTTGACCCTATGCTTTGCAGGTCTAGAGGTCTTAGTTACAAAGGAAAGAACACACAGAGATTCTACTGGGAGAAAGCCATCCACCACCTTGGGATCCTATTCCTCTTGATCAATAAGAAAATAAGAGAGTTACCATATTGACTGTTGTGACTAATCCTAATTCCCACTGGAAATAGGATCTATATTGCATAGTGGAAATAAAGAAGAACATATCTGGAATACAGGAGAGCTCTGGCTATTACCACTACCTTCTAGTTAAAGTCAATAGAAAATTAGAGTAATGCAATTCTGACATGGTTAACAATATCACAGATCCTTCAGAAATGTAAATTCATGTCATCTAACTGGGAAAAGTCCATAAGAAGTGGCAATGCTTGCTAATTGCAAAGGGGATAAGAAATGGTTGGTAAATGTTGGTGCTAAATACCCATTAGACCATGCGATCAGTTACAGAGACAAAAACTATGATTGCTGTGGATATTCTTCTTTGTTTTATTATATTATGTATTTGTGTTTTAACAAATGTATGTGACAATATCAATGCCATCCCTAAAATTTATAGTGGTAAATTCTTCTGAAGTGAACAGTCTATTTCTTCTTTGTTGTCTGTTTTTAGTCTGGAAGCTCTGTGGGAACCTGTTCATTTTGGATGCTGCTGCTGGTAATTGAAATACCAGTGACATAGCTTCCAACATCACAGCAAGACACAAGCCACCACAGATAGCTCTGGACAAGGGATATAGTTGCTGTGTCAGATGGATCTTGGCTGAAAGTAGAGAATACCAGGAAGGTGTTTACTTGTGTTTTAGTGATGATGAAAAGGCATTCAACTATGTGAATAATAACAATCTATGAATAATCTTGAGAAAAATGGAAATTCCAGAACACTTCATTGTGCTTATGGGAAATTTGCAAGAGGCAGTTGTGCAAACAACAAGAATAAGGGGTGGGAAATAACAAGGGAATTAGGAATGGTGTGCATCGGGTTGTATCTGCTCACCATATTTGTTCAATTTCTATGCTGAGAAAATAATTTGAGATTGGATTATATGAGGAAGAATGTGACATCAGGATTAGAGGAGGTTTTGTTAACAGCCTTTAATATGTAGATGACACAATCTTGCTGGCTGAAAGTGAGGACTTCAAGCATTTACTGTTAAAGAACAGGATTTGCAGCCTTTAGCATGGATTGCAAATCAAAGTCAATGAGACCAAACTTCTCACAAGTGGGCCAATAAGTAGCATCATGATAAATGGAGAAAAGACTGCAGTTTTCAAGGATTTTGTCTTGCTTTGATCCACAATCAAGGCTCAGAGAAGAAGTTGTCAAGAGATGAAAAGAGGTATTGCACTGGGTAAACCTGCTGCAAAAGACATGTACAAAGCATTGAAAAGCAAGGATGCTATTTTGGGGACTCAGATGCACCTGACTCAAGCTATGGTATTTTCAATTGCTTCATATGCATACAAATGTTGGACATTGAAGAAGGAAGACTGAAGTAGAACTGATGTTTTTCAATTGTGGTTCTGGTGAAGAATTTTGAAAAAACCGTGGACAGCCAAAAGAATAAACAAACCTGTCTTGAAAGAACAGGCAGAATGTTCCTTAACAACATGGAGGGCTAGAATGCTACTGTGTACTTTGGACACGTTTTCAGAAAAGAACAATCCCTGGAAAAGAATTTCATGTTTGATAAAGCGGTAGGGCAGAGAAAAGGACAAAAGAAGACCCTCAAGGAGATGTATGGATACAGTGGCTGCAAAACTGGGCTGAAATACAAGAATAATTATGAGCGTGGAGCAGGACTGGGAAGCATTTCCTTTTGTTGGACATGGGATCACTCATTTGGAACCAACTTAGTGACACCCAACAACAGACACAGCAGCAACAATATATATCTCTCACTCTGTGTTTGTAGGCTTCCAAAAGCTCATGGAATTCTAGTATATTTTAATTCTAGTATATTTTAATTCCATTTCACACAAACGTTTTGAAGTCTCCTTTTTTTTTTTGAAGTATATATGTTGTTAGGTAACATTGAGTCAGATGCAATTCATGGCGGCCTGTGTACAACAGAATAAAACAATGTCCACTCCTTTGCCATTGTCATGATTTTCCCAGTATTTTGAGACTACGGTTATATCCACTGTGTCAGTCTCCCTCCTGGAGGGTCTTTCTAATTTTGCTGCCATTCCAGTTTTCCAAGCGCATGTCCTTTTCAAGGAGAGATCGTTCATGAAAATATGTCCAATGTACATGAGACAAGATGTCACCCCCTTGCTTCTAAGGAGCATTTCAGCTATACTTCCTCCAAGACAGATTTGATTGTTCTTCTGGCAATTCACATTATTTTAAATATTCTTTGCCAATATCTTAATACTTTAAGTACATAAATTCTTCTCTGGTCTTCCTTATTTATTACCCTGCTTTCACGTACATATGGAGTGACCTAAAATGCCATGGCTAGGGTCAGTCCACCTTAGTCCTCAAAGTGGCATTTTTTGTCTCTTTAATATATTAAAGCATTGAAATGCAATGTATCACCAGATTTCTTGACTGCTGCTTCTGCCTAGCTTGTAAATCCAAGTAAATGAAATTCTTGATAACTTTATTCTTTGACACATTTTTTCATGATGTTATCTGTTGGTCCAGTTACAAAGAATATAGTTTTCTATACATTGAGTAGTAAGCCATAATGAAGGTTGTAGTGGTGGATCTTCATTAGTAAGTGTTTAAAGTTCCGTTTGCTTTCAGCAAGCACGTTTGTCTCACTGCACAGGTTGTTAGTGAACTTTGCTTTAATCCTGATGCCACATTCTTCTTCACATAGTCTTGTTTCTCTTTTTAAGACTTGGCATACATATTTAATAAATATGAGGAAAGACTTCAGCCCTGATACATACTTGTTCTGATTTTAAACCATGAAGGATTCTGCTATTCTGTTCTTGGTTTATGTAGCGTTCCAACATGAGCATTTTTAATGTTTTCCATAGTTTTTTATAATCCACAGAGTTAAATACTTAGTTAATAGAACACAAGTAAGTATCATTCTGGTGTTCTTTACTTTCATCTAAGATCCAGCTGGTGTCAACAATGATGTCCCTCATTCTATGGCCTCTTCTGAATCTAGCTTGAATTTCTGGCAATCCCTATTAATGCATTGCTGCAAATAATTTTAAATTACCTACTGCAAAAATTTACTTGCACGTAATATTAAAGGTAGGATCCATTAATTTTCACATTATACTGGATCACCTTTCTTTAGGATGGACAGAAATATGAATTTCTTCCAGTCCATTGGCCAAGTTACCTCTACTGAAAGTTGTTCGTATTTGACCTGCATCAGTATGTGTTCCAGTCCTCTTCTCTTGGAGCGAATGTTAGAATACAGACTGTATTACCAAACATCTTGGTATAGAATTATGAGGCTTCCAGTGTGGAATCAGTTTGTTTAAACATTTGGGTTTGTACTTTGGCACTTCTAGAGTCTTGCTATTCACTAACACCTTCAGTTTAGCTTTAAGATTTTCCTTCTATATGACTGATTTTTGATCAGATGCTGCCTTGAAATAGCTGAATACTGACAAGTTCTTTTTAATACAGTAACCATGTATCCCTTCTATATCCTTTGGTATAATTCTGCATCATTTATTGTACTACCCATCAAATTTTTCAATATGGCAACTGCAAGCTTCCTTCAGTCTTTAGCTTCATATATATTGATTATGTTCTTCCATTTTTTAATTAAAAGATCATTTTCTTGGGAATCTTACAACTCTTGTTACAATCCATATATCAATTGCATCAGACGTATATATACAAGTGTTGGCTTCATTCTTTTCTAGACATTTACTTTCTATTGAGCCCTTGCTATTGGCCCCTCTTTTGTTACCCTCCCTCCCCTTTCCCTCTCAGATTCCCTTGATAGAGTATAAATGATTATGTGCATAAATAAATGTGGTGAAGAAGGCAGATGATACCCGGCTATAAAAAGATATAGTGTCTGGGGCCTTAAAAGCTTGAAGTTAAACAAGCAGCCGTTCAGCAGAGAAGCAACAAGCCCACATGGAAGAAGCACTCCACTGGCGCAATCATGAGGAGTCAACAGGACTGGGTAATAGACATCAGCAGATGCATAACAAACAAAAACCTATTGTTGAGAACAAGGGGCAGGGGCCTGGAGCAGAGACCCAAAGCCTATCTGTAGACAATGGAAAAATACCCTCATTGAGGGGGCCACAGGGAAGGGAAGAGTCAATTATTTATTTTATTTTGTTTTCCATTTCCTTTCTTAATTCCAAGTCTTTGCACATTTTGTTATAAAGCTTTCCTTTGTCTTGTCAAGTTTCCCTTTGAAATTTTCTGTTCAAGTTTCTGTTTGCATCTTCATTTCTTCCATTCATTTTATCAACTCTATCCACTTGGTCTTTTCTGTCAATTTGGGACTTTTGCTTTCTTTATTTATGATGTTATTGGTGTCATCCCACAATTCATCAGGCCTCTCCAACAAAGTTGTACTTGAGGTGGTCTCTATATTCAGATGAGGTATACTTGCGGTTGTATTTAAGTTCTGATTTAAAATGGCCACTACATTTTGTGTGTGTGTTGTGTGTGCATGTGTGTTTTCTTCCCTCCCTTGTCCCATTCATTATAGCAAGGCAGGTAGACAGGAAGTGGAGAGCTAACAGTAAGAACAAAGAAGACGAAATCGCCAGAAATTGATAGTAGCGATGGTTTTACAACTAATAAATGTGATAGAACTATCAAAATTTTTGATCTGTGAGTTATATGTTGTGAAACTATTAAAAGTAAATTGCTTAATTAAATGTAAACAGGGCTAGTATGTTTGGAGTCTAACACATGTTAGCTGTATCATGTTGATCATGATAATGACTTGATAACTGGATTTATTTTGACATTATATATGGCTTAGGAGATGTGTACAGTTGCCAGATAGATGGACTCTGAAAGCTAATATTATGTATCAATTAGACCAGGCAATGAGTCTCAGTTATTTGGCAGACATTAACCTGCTCTTCTATATTGTAATATAATCAACTCCATGATAAGATCTGGCATGAACACCTATTCAGCTAGAAGTGAAGGTTTCTTGGCAGTGTAGCCTGCTCTGACATTAAATGGATGTTCCAGTAAGCTTCACTATCTCTCTTATCCAAATTGTCAACATCGGACACTCAGTTCCTGGGATGTGAGTCAGCAGCCTATGTCCTGACATGTAAATTTTGTGTTCATTATTCACTGCAACTACACGCGTCAGGAGACATCTCCAGTCTGATGCCTACCTCATCACTGATTTATTGCCAACTTCTAAATAGCCATTTCCTTTAAATAAATTGCATTCCACAGATACATTAAATATGTACATTTCATTGGTTTTGCACCTCAAGAGTTCCCATATCTAGATCTTCCTAGTTGTCAGTGGAATTTTCTGCATTCCTCATGGATTCTACATTTTCTCCTTTGTGTCTCATAATCACCCTGAAAACAGGACACCAGGCACACTGAACTTGTTTCCATTTCACAGATGAGGCTCAACGGTAGGAGAAAATTTTTCCAAAGAAACTGCAAGTAAGAAAGCCAAGGTTTAAAACTCAGACTCACCGCTGACTACCCTGCCCTGCTTCCACTGGCCCACAGAACTTCAAAAAAAAAAAATCTATCTCTTGTGGGAATTACAATGAATCTTGAAAAGATGCAATTCTCTCTCTAGAGAAAATTAATGATTATTTTCTCTATCAAGATTTCTTTCAGTTTTTGATTCTTCTGCACTCTCCTTTTCTGAGTCTGGGCTACTGGGTGACCTAATTTGGAAGCAGAAGAAAAAGAACCAGGAATAGAGGAAGAAGTCATTACTAAACTGTCATAACTACTCGTAAGTTTTAATGAGGTGGATACAAAATCAAATTTCAAATATGGTGACAACATCACATCACATTGCTTTCGGGGTTATGAAACATGGGGATTGATTGACAGTGTTGTCAAAACAAACTTAATAATAGAAAGTCTATGCCTATATGTCAAAAATAGCTTTCAGATACTCAATCTCCACGTACAACAGTCACTTGTAAAATGACCTAACCTATATGAATTCTTAATCGATATTTATGGTAAACAAATCCCAAATATATACAAAGTCACACTTTGCCACATGTTTCTCCCCTTATTCCCTGCGTTCAAATCAAGTTCTATGATTTATTAACCATATTTCCCCCAGGTTTCTAATCTATAAAATAAGCATAAGGGAATTTACCTCATGGGTTTAGTCTCAGAAATAAATAAAAGCACGCATGTAAAATACTTAACACAATGTTGGCATAGCTAAATACTTAGTAAACATTAACTCTGTAAAAAGCAAAGATGCGTCTTTAATGATTAATTCATCTTACACTTGTGAAAACCGGACAGTGTGAAGAAATAACACAGAGGAATAGCTACATTAGAATTATGTTGACAGAGGATATTGAATATAGAAAAAATGACTGAAGAACAAACTTCTATTTAGAAATAAGCCACATCCTTAGAAGCAAGGATGGTGAGACTTCATTTTGCTTACTTGGCACATGCTATCAGATAAGAATAATCATTGTAAATGGTCATCATGCTCGGTCAGGGAAATCTTCAATGGCCTGGAGTGACATACCCACAGCAAAGGTTCGAACACTACTGCTATCATGAGGATGACCGGGCAATGTTTCCTTACAGGTTAGGTCACAATGAGTCACAGTCAACTCAGCAACAACTAATGACAGAAACAAGCATTAACCAGGACTCTCATGAGTGTCCTTTCTAAGGCTCTATGAAACCCAGACCACTGAAACTTTCCTTTTTCCACAGTGTAGTTACTTCCTGTCTCAGTTGCCAAATCAGCCCATTCCCAAGTTCTAAGAGCAAATATACCATGGACACCGTTGGCCACACCTTATGAGTCTAACACCCTAGAGAAAGCTCTTTGCTGCTGCTTCAGTTGTGACCTTGGGCACCAGCTCCAAAAGCTAATTTTCTACCTAGCTAATTGACACCTGCAGTTATTGATTTTAGTTCTTTTCATGTGCTAGGCAATAGGCTTGCAAACAAGATAGATAATTTTCTCTACCCTCCTGGAAATACCAGTTCAAGGAGCAAAACAGATATCAAAGAAATAATTGCGTAGATAATTTGTAAACAACTACAATTTTATAAGCACATAACAAGAAGCTCTAAGTCGTTCAGAAATAAAAGTGTCCCCTGCAGATATGGGAAGTGGAAAAGGACCAGAGACAAGCTAGAAAGAAGGGGTGAGTGGAGCTATGCAGCAACCCAGATGCAAGCAAATGTGTTGCAAATTCATGGATCAAACATGAGATAGATTCTTAGAAGATATTAGAAAATGATTCCTGTGTTTTAGCAGCATAATTTAATATAGCTAGAAATGGAGATAACTCACACACCTATTGAACGATAAAGAAAACATTGTATGTCCATACAATGAAATATTATTTGACAATAAATATAAATGAAGTACTGGTACCTGGAACAACATAGATGAACTTTGAAAACACGCTAAGTGAAAGAAGACAGCCATCAAAGACCACATATTTTATGATTCCATTTAGCCGCTATTCTTTGACCAGGAAATAGAGACAAAAAGTGGATGAGCAGTTGTTTGGGACTAAGGGGGTTAGATGAAGAAAAGCAGAGTGACCACTCATAGGCATGGAGATTTCTTTTTGTAGTGATGAAATGTTGTATAACTGATATTGGTGATGGTGCCACACTGAGCATACTAAAAACTATTCAATCACACCCTCCGAGTGAATTCATTATATAGAGTGTGAATTATAACTCAGTGTAGCTATTCAATAAAACAGCACTTAAAGCACAAAAAGGAAAATCACATGCACAAAGGAAATGACTGTGGTTGGAGCAGAGAGAACAAAGAGCCAGGTTCTAGGGAGCCAATCTTCCGAAAGCCCACACTACCTGCCTTCGAGTCGATGCAGACTCATAGTGACCGTATAGGACGGATTCGACGTGCTCCTGTGGATTTCTGAGACTGCAACTCTTTACAGGGGTAGAAGCCTCATCTTTCTCCTGCACAGTGTCTCGGTGGTTTGGCACTGCTGACCTTGCAGATTGCAGGCGAACCGGTAACCACGACACCACCAGGGCTCCAATCTTACAAGGCCAAAAAGCGTCTGCAAGGAACATGACCCTAAAAGCATTGACTCGCATGAACAACTTTCAACAACAAAATGTTATCCTTTTCTACTTCTGCTGAATTAAATCACTAACAAATGCAGAGCTTTATAATTACCACGCGTACATGGACTCAGGGTCTCCTTGCTCATGTTTTTTTTTTCAATTTGAACCCGGTTTTCTTTTTTATTTAATTCTCATGATCGTAATATAATGCCTGTTGACTTGCCCCATCCAAACTTGGTGTTTTCACCCTTAGGAGATCAATTCAAATAACCAGGAAAATAGTTGGTTCTCAAGTAAGACACGGCTTGAAAAACTGAACTAAACAACTGTTATGGACTGAATTGCATCCCCAAACGTATGTGATAAAGTTCAAACTCCTTGTAATAGGTTTTGCGTCAACTTGGTGATGTCAAGATTTCCCATGCCATGGCAGTTAAAGCCTAGTAAAGCCCCACGACCGTGGAACAGACCATCAGTTGCCCATATGTAAATTCAGAATAAAGCTGAAGAAAATGAAAACAAATCCGTAAGGGCCAAAATATGACCTTGAGTCTATCTCAGCAAGCATCAAAAGGAGATGGAAAGAACACAGTCACTGTACTAAAAAGAAGTAGTCAAGATTCCATCATTTCAAGAGAGAGCATACAAGCAAGAACTAATAGTGCTGAAGACATTGGCCAAGAACAAGACTCCAGGAATTGACAGAATACCAACTAACATGTTGCAGAAAGCTGATGAGACACTGGAAGCATTCATTAGTCTATGCCAGGAAATTTGCAAGACAGCTACTGGCCAACAGACTGAAAGAGATAGCTATTTGTACCTATTCCAAAGAAAGGTGGTGCAACAGAATGCTTACATTATAGAATATCATGTGAAAACAAAATTCTGTTGAAGATCATCCAACATAGATTGCAGGCTTAATTCAGAAAAAGTGAAACACGGGATATCATTGTTGTGCTAGATGAATCTTGACTGAAGGAAGAGAGCACCAGAAAGATGTTTATTTGTATTTTATTGACTCTATCAAGACATCCCACTGCATGGATCATAACAAACTAGGAATAGCCTTGAGAAGAATGGGAATGGTATGCATACGGAACTTGTGCATGGATCAAGAAGCAGCTGTGGCAATGTAACAAGGGAATTCTGTGTGGCTTAAAAATCAGGAAAGATGTGTGACAGAGTTCTATCCTTTCACCATACTTATTCAATCTGTATGCCGAGAAAATCATCAGAGAAACTGGATTATATGAAGAATAGTGTGAAATCAGGGGTAAGACTAATTAGCAACCTGTGATATGCAGATGACACAACCTTGCTTGTTTAGCATGAGGAGAACTGGAAGCACTTGCTGATGAAGAACAAAGTTCTCATCCTTCAGTATGGATTATAACTCAATGATAAGCAGACCAAATCCTCACAACTGAACCAATAGGCAACATCATGATAAATGGATAAAAGGATTTTATCTTGCATTCATTCACAATCAACGCTCAAGGAAGCAGTGGTCAAGAGATGAAAAGATATGTTCCATTAGGTAAATTGAATGCGCAAGACCTCTTTAGAGTATTGAAAATCAAGGACATTAATTTGAGGAATAAGATGCAACGGACTCAATGTTCAATTGCCTCATATGCCTATGAAAGCTGGATATTGAATGAGGAAAACCGTAGAAGAATCAATCCATTTGAATCATGGTGCTGGCAACAAGTACTGAAAGTTCTGTGGGCTGCTGAAAGGACAAACGAATCTGTATTGGAAGAAATAACATCAGAATATTCCTTAGAAACAAGAGTGCCAAGACTTTGTCTCACATATTTTGAACATAGTATCAAGAGAGACCAGTCCCTGGGGGATAAAATGCTTAGGGGGATAAAATGCTTAGTACAGTCAAGTGGCAGTGAAACAGAAAGGCCTTCAGCAGATGGATTGACACAGCAGCTGCCACATGGGCTCCAGCAGAGGTACAACTGTGAGGATGGAGTGGAACTGGGCAATGTTTGTTCTGTTGTGAATAAGATCGCTATGGCTCAGAACTGAATGGAAGGCACCTAGCTAGCACAGGGCCCCATGAAGGGACCCAACATACTTTAATGAGATCTTCTAGGAACAATCCGTTTTCAGAGGCTTGAGGTGGAATGCAACACCATTTCTCAAAAAGCATAGCTTTCTGATGCAAATGAAAGCAAGTTTCCTCAGGAGTGTTCTATTCCTTTATAAGGAAACTGAAAGCAAAACAAAACTTAAATTCATCGCTATAGAACCCATTCTACTTACAGTGATCCTATAGGGTACAGTAGAACTACTCCCTGTGGATCTCTGTGACGGTGAATCTTTATGGGAATAGAAACTGTCATTTTTCTCCCCAGGAGCAGCTATGCCACCATGGCTCTAATATCAGGAAGCAGACAGAAAGCTTGCTGGGTTTTTGCTGTGTCTGCATGCTGCATTGTCCTCGTGACGTTTGGTCTCGGGTCAGCTGATCCACCGTCTGACCTGCGAAGCCTCGGTGGTAACTAGCCTGTGGTCTTCCTGCTGAGGTGATGTTCATTAGCCCTTAAAGGCTACCAGAGTGAGGAAAAGCTTCCAAGTCAATATCTGGCCTGAAACCTGGTTTGGCAGCTGCCAGGACTTGTCCGCTTCTACAACTGTGTGAGCCATTGTCTTGATATAACTCTCTCTACATATACACACATATATAAGGCTCACTGGTTTTATTTCTCTAGAGCACTGGTTCTCACCCTTCCTAATGCTGTGACCCTTTAACACAATTCCTCATATTGAGGTGACCCCCCATCCCAACCATAAAATTATTTTCGTTGCTATTTCATAACTGTAATTTTACTGTTAGGAATCCTCATGTAACTATCCGATATGCAGAATATGTTTGTATGTTATATGTTAAAGCTAATTAAGACATAATGATTAATCACAAAATCACAAAAAGAACTATTTCTTTTTCTTTTTGAAATATTTATTTCTAATGAAATTTTGTCTTGAAGCATGGTGTAGCATGGGTAACAGTGTTCACGCCAGGTACTCATTTGTGGGTATATCTGCACATGGGCGGACCCGCATGGAGATGAATAGAGGAGTGGTGTCTTGGTTCTTAATCAGAAATATGTGAAAGGGTCATTTAACCCCCAAAGGGGTCACGACCCACAGGTTGAGAACCACTGCTCTAGAGAATCCAGTCTAAGGCACCCCTGTCCCTGTGAACATGACCTTAGAACAAACTGGCACAGCCAACACTATGAATTAGATTCTTTTGCATTTTCCTTATAAAGTGTAAAAAAATAAAGGTTCGTAGAACCATTCAGCTTTCCATTCAACAATTCATAAACATTTCACTCCATGTCACTGATTGCAATCCCCACAGTGTAACATCACTTACCTAGTTTCCTCCTTATTTTCTGTTTGCAGTTCTTCTTCTTTCCTAACCCTTCTGAACTTTGTCCTGGGGGAAGTGCTGCCCTTCCTATCTCGAATGACTGGCTGTTCTACAAGTTCACCTGGCTGGTGTTACTGTTCCCTTTATGGGCTTGTTTCTAGTTTGGCTGAAAATTGAGCCACAGGGCTGAGCTTGGTTCCAGATTTGTGATTTGGTCATAGTCTTGAGGGTTCCACCAGTCTCCAACTAGTAAACCTGATCTTTTTTATGATTTTGATTTTTGCTTTATATTTCCCTCCCACTCTGATCAGAAATTTCTAATGTATCCTTTTCAGAGCATGTGGACGTGGTAGGCAGACACTATGTATTCCTCCTTTCTCAGTCACAGAGATCAATATTCATATGGTCCATGAGTCTGTTGGACTGTTTTCACATATCTTCAATTTTCTTCACCCATCTGTCTTCTGATGGGTTCAGAGAGGGAGTTCGACCTTAGTTGCTACTCTTCAAAGCCTCCCTTGCAATAGACAAAAATAGGAAAGAAATACTGTCAACAGTGCAGCAGACAAAGGACTAATCTCTAAAATTCATAGAAAACTTCAGCACCTCAACAAGAGAAACACAAATAATTCAGTTTAAAAATGGGTAAAGGACAGAAATGAACACTTCATCAAAGAAGACATGCTTGTGGCTAACATATGTAGAAACGCTAGCAATCATTAGTCATTAGTCATTAGAACGCTGCAAATCAAAATAACAATGAGATGTCATCGCCCCCAGAAATAATATCAAAGGTTAAAAAGAAAAGAAAATGACTGGTGAGGGTCTAGAGACTGGAATATTCACGCACTGCTGGTGGACTGAAAAACCACTGTGGAAAATTGTATGTGCTTCCTTAAAAAATATTTTAAAAAAACAAAAACCAAATAATCCAGAAATCCAAGATCCTGGAGAAACTAATGTCATGACACAAATAGATATATGCACACCCCTGTTTATCACAAAATTATTCACATAGCAGAAAAATTGAAGCAACCTAAATGCCCATCAGTGGAAAAATAGTTAAATAACCTATGGTACACACACACAATAGAATATGAAGTAAAGCTTAAGAATAACAATGAATCTACAAAAAAAAAACTTCTTAATATGAATGAACCTGCAGGATATTAAGTTAAATGAAATAAGTCAATCAGAGAAGAACAAATAGTGTATGAGCTCACTATTAGAAAAAAATCAAGAAAAAGATTTCACACTAAAAAGAACATTCTTTGACGGCTACCAGGGGTGGAAGAAAAGAAGATGGAAAAGTGTTAACTAGATGCCAGACAGACATTAGGGTGGGTGAGGGAGAGACAAGATACAATAAAAGAGTAGTGCGCAAAAACTGATGGAGGCAGGGAAAGACACTGGAGGAGTGCAAGAGTTAAAGGGAAATACTGTTTGAGTTAGGTACTATTGTCTGGAAAATTCTGCAATAGTGGTGACCCATGAATGGATGCACAAACAGACATTCAGGCTGAATGGAGGGGTAGAAAAAATAGGACTATCCCCACAAATATATAGATGTTTAATAAAGGGTATTTCTACATATATATTTAGATGTGGGGTCACTATGAGTTAGAATCTACTTGAAAACAGGCTATTTGGATTGCATAGTTACCTATGACTAAAAGATATTCATGAATGAGATCGAGTGTATAAGTGTACGAACGCTTCATAGACATAATCTAACACCAGGAGGCAATCAGCTGTAGGTCTTCAGACTCAGAACCGGGGTCTTGAGGAACACCAACATCAATCAACATAATATAATCCACCAAGACAATGCCCTAATTTGGACTTATAACCTAAGGAATTTTTTTTTTGGTTTTTTGGGCATCACCGCCCTCTGGTGGTGGAAGTAGGAGGTCCAGCCTTTGCTCCTGTGGAGCTGGAATTGAACCTCCATCCCAGTGGGTCGCAGTCCCGCACGCAAACACTACACCACGGGGGCTCAGCCCATTTTTAACCAAAGAAATTGTGACAAAATACATTTCTGATTTTTAAAGTTTTCATGTATGACATTTTTGGTGACAGTGACGCCAGGTAATTAGGATAAAGACTTTTACATTTTTGTCTGATTTACTTCAATGAAGGCAACTTGAATAGAGCACAAATAGACTTAAAATAAATAAATGAATTTGGAAAGGTGTGTATGAAGAGAGTGTGTATAGAACTCAATCATCTGTCAACAAACTGAATTTTCAACTCATGGTGCCCCCATGTGTGTGCCAGAACAGTTCTGGACCCCACGGGATTTCCCATGTGGAAACCTCAGGATGGACTCCAACTTCCAACATTCTGATTAGCAGCTTAAATATGCTCACACCTAGGAAGTATGTACATCTCATGTATTCCATTGCTATACAAGCCTGTGGGTGGAAGTAGGCCTAGCATAGCCCCTGAACGAGATGCTTTGGGAAGTGCTTCTCTCTATACCTTGGAGCACAGCAAGGAAATGGAGGTCTCCACAAGACGGTGGCTAGTTCCTGTACAGGCAGGAGGGTAGAACCCCCTAGACATAGCCCAGAGGTTACCAAGCAGCCACAGCCCCTACCACAGGTCTGGGATGGTAACACAAACAAAACCACCCACACCCTAGCACTAGCAGGCAGGCTTTCTCTCCCAACAGAACCATGAGAAGCAGGGGAGGAACTACAGTATTCTTTTCCCAGAGGATTCCCCCAAAGGCTGCGAGGGTGCCTTTCAAGAGGTGGTTCTGTTCCAAACTATGCCCGTGGAAATCTGAGTCGGCATCACTGTCACCTATTGCAAAAGGTTTCTGAGAAAGAAAACAACAGTGACCCAAAGGCAGTGATTTGGCTGGCAGGGCTGCTTCCAGTTTCCAGAAGACCGGCCTCCAGCAGAGCCGTGACTTCTCTGCGTGGCCTTGGAGCTCACTGTGGTCTGATGCACAGCTTCTTTTTGAGTCCATAGTTGATTCCTGAGCAGGCAGCGGCCCAAAAGGGGCAAGCCAGATGGAGACTGTGCTGACCACAGGCTTCTGATGAGCAGGTACAGGGAGGACCCTCGTGTTGTCTGCTACGTGTAAATGTCAGCAGTCTTCAAATCTCACAGTAGTCCAGGCCTGGCCAGTGGAAGCCCCAGTTTGCTCCCAAGACTCGGAGGTCAGAAGAGTAGACTCCTGCCTTTGAGGAACAAGTCCAAGGAGGGCTCCCAAGTCCAGGAGAGAAGCTACCTGCGGTAGCTAAAAGAAGGTGTTCTGGGGACTTGTAATTAAATGCCTAGCTCTGAACTGTGACGCTAGAAGGCCTTGCCTCAGGGCAGACCAATTTTCAGGACCTGGTGGAGTAATCACTGTTTCTAATCCAGAGACACAGATAAAGCATCATTTTACAGGTACTGGGCTTAGATGCTTCAAGCCAAGAAAAAGGGAGAAATTATGAATTCCAAAGGCAGAAGGGAGAGCAGGTGGATGGGGGACATTGGTGGATCAAAGTGGGGAACCGGAGTAATGTTCTTTTTTCTTGTCGTTTCTTTTAAGAAAGGATCTTTATATGCTTTTAGATTTGAGCTGAAATATAGATTTTGGACTTTTATCCTACAAAATTATGGAGACATAGCTCTTTGTAAACTAGCTATTTTGAGGAAAAGTTTAGTGGCCTTAGGATATCTACACAACTAGATTTACAAATTCATGTTTTGATGCTCATTTTCTGTTCATGCTCCTTTATATTGGCTTGTAAGCACACCAACGTGAAATCTTTACTTCATTTGCAACTGTCAGGATAATAAAGGAGAAATGGCAGTGGTTTATCCAAACATTTGATTAATGCCAAGGTCTGTTAGATGTTATAAGTGCAATGGAAGCATATTAAATTTTAAGCCATTAAAAATGGCAATGGCACTTTTTCCACTCTCCAGTCAAATATGCAATAGTTCTTATTTAACCAGGAATCATAAATACTGGGGGTTTAGTTTGAATTTGAGACCATTCAATGCTTCTTGGATAGAATGCATTAAGCAGGAATATTGAATTAGGGAAAATGCCAGTCTTGTAACTATACTAAATGTAATTTATAGTTTAACCATCATATTAAATCCTTGAATTGAAATTTGTAAAACAAATGACAGTATTAAGTAATTCCTTTATCAGTTTCCAGTTCTCTGTCTACTTAATACCACCTTGTAACTCAGGGGGAATACAGTGTCCAAATGCAATTTTTGAATTCAAGAAAACGTCATTGACTCTTCACATTATCTAACCTTATTCACACCCCTGCAAGATAACACATTTTCATTTATCAAACAAATGTGCTCATTTCCTCTTTGTGGTGTAAATGCATATTACCAGAAGCTTTCTAGCTTACCATTATCTGGACTTCTCATTACGTTGTAATTATATGTGAAAAAAAGAACAATAGGTCAAAAGTAGCAAAGAACAGAAAAAACAATCTGAATGACACAGTGGTAGAAAGTCAAAAATTAAATGAGAAATAATGGCAAAATGAAATAAGAGAGATATTGGTAGAACAGAGTGACAGAAATGGTTAGAAATAGCTAGAAGTAGCAGAATATCATTATCATCTTTCCCATCACATTCATTGCTCTTCGCAGAGGCAGGTAGAGATGCATAATATAAACCTATGAGAAGGTTTCAAAAAGCTTGGTAAAAAAACACATTATTTTTTCATTCCATTTTCTATGTATTTCTTAAGATCCTACCTTACTGAAGGAGCAAGAACTATAGGAGAAGGTAGTGGGGACAGGAATCAGGAGGCAAGAGGACACAGAAACAAGTTTAATCCCCAATAAACTCTTCAGGATTTATGCCACATACCCTGGGCCAAACGAGGGAAGGAGCCAGTTCATGCTCAGGACAGGATGAAGCCCAGGGAATTCCAGGACCCCTGGTAGTACACAGGGCAATCTCCAGTTGGAGAAGGTCTCGTTACCCACAAAATACCAGAAGAGAAACACACCAGAAGAGAAACACACCAGAAACCAGAAGAGACTTTCCACACAAAACCTCTGACGTGGCACACATTATCTTACAGTACTGGAGGAATATTACTATACTTATCTACAGGGGCATGAAATTCCCCCCACCCCATAGTTTGAAAGGTGAAGAGATGAAAAATCACCTAAGATACCCCACAGTTAATGGGGGGAAAACTAGAGGACTTATTTTTAAATTCTCCTAAAACTAGCAAGAAATTATCAGAGGGCCATCTACCTTGGGGGTGAGCAAGGGAGAATAGACAGGTCTTGGAGTGTTCAGGAGTGAGGGGTAGTCACAGGCACCTACAGGTTGTTCCCACCCTCACCCGAACTGCAGAGAGCCCTTTCTTCTCCCTGTGTGATGAAGCTGTGAAGGATCAAAGCCAGTGGGAAAAGATTCCTTCCCAATGCTACTGTCTTCCTTCCCAGGTGGTTCCTTCCCCCACCCCCCACCCCACCCTGGACAGTGCCACTTCTATATAGCAGCTTCATGTAGGCTTTCTGTAGACCACATGCATAGCTGCTTCTTGACTACCAAGAGCCCCTGAAATTGCCAAAAGTCTCTCCTCAAGGACCATAGCCATGTGACATTCATCTGTGGACATTCAGGGGAGCAACTTCTCCACAGAATCCTAGCTCCGTTCCTTTCCCATCAAGGCCAACCACCCTTCTCTTGGGAAAGGCCTTGGCAATCACTCAAAATGCCTCTGCCATCTCCCATCAAGCTGCTTCTATCTCCAACCAGAGCATTGCATTCCTTCAGTAGCTAAGGCCCAACTTATTCCCAAACCTCTCTTCATCTTTTGAAATGTTGAATCCCCCACTATTTAATTCTCTCCAGGACCATGTCAATTTCTGTAGCAAAGAGTGTATAGTAGCTGCTCTGTGTCCTTTTCATCATCTGATTCCATCTGCTATGCATCTACTGCTGGTAACTAATGGTGCCCTTCTCCAGCTTCAAATTTCCTTGGTCACATAGTCCAGTTACATAGAGGAGGGATGTTTATTTTACCTTGCTGCACACTGATTTTCTCTCTTGATTTTGACAGGCCCTTTCTGGGTTTTCTGGGTTGTGCAAACAATTATTAACATCCCTGGCTGCTAACTGAAGTTCAAGTTTCACCTGGGGTCATAATGCATCAAAGTCAACTTGACGGCAAGATAAGTTTAATTTCTAATGCAACTTGCCCATTTTTTTGTTGTTTTTTATTTCTTCCTTTCTGATACCCTTTTAAGTAAAATTAGGGCAACTAGTCTTTGTCAAGAATTAAAATGTGCTGGGTATTATGTTGGCACTTTATTGGACTTATTTCACGTAGTTTTCACTAAAGCCCTATGGAGATGACACACATTGCTTGTTGAAAATGGAGAGGACTTGAAGCACTTGCTGATGAAAATCAAGGATTTTAGGCCTGCAGTACAGATTATAAATCAATGTATAGACAACCAAAATCCTCACAGCTGGACCGGGATTTCTACCACGATAAACATAGGAGATTGGTATTGTCAAGGATTTCATCTTGCTTGACTGCACAATCAATGCTCACAGAAGCATCAGTCGAGAGATCAAATGACATGTGGCACTGGGTAAATCTTCCACACAAGACCTCTTTCAAGTGTCAAAAAGCAAAGTGCTACTTTGAGGACTGTGGTATGCCTGATTCAAGGGATGATATCTTTAGACATCTCATCTAAATGTGAAAGTTGGACAATGACTAAGGAAGGCTGAAGAATCTAGGTATTTGAATTTCGGTGTTGGTAAAGACTATTGAATGTACCACCAAGCTCCAAAAGAACAAACAACTCTTTCTGGGAAGAAGTAGAGTCAGACTCTTTTTTTTTTCTTTTTTCAGAATGCTCTTTAGAGGCAAGAATGGCCAGACTTTAGACATACTTTGGACATGGTATCAGGAGAGACCAGTCCTTGGAGAAAAACCTCATGCTTCATAAAACTTTTGGGAAACAAAAAAGGGGAAGATATTCTCCAAGATGTATTGACACCGTGACTGCATCAATAGGTCAAACCATAAGAACAATTAAGGACAGTACCTAACGCCTAAGAACAACAGAGCCCTGCAAGTTCTGCCTTTTAGATGGCTCAACTAAGGTTAAGACGGTAAAGGGATTAGTCTAGATTAGACAGTGGCAAATCCCAGGTCAGATTCAGATGTCTAACTCTATAATTACTCTTTCTTCCACCCCACACCATCCCTCAAAAGCTTCATTCCAAAGGAATTTTCCAGTCAATAAATAAACAGATGATTGCAATGCCAAAACAAGGAGGTGACACACAGCAAGCAGACTGTGTCTGCTGTCCCCACCCCAATTCAAGAAGCATGGGTATTTTTTGGCTCTTCAATTAAAGGGCTCTGTGACCTTGGAATACTCTTCTGATTTGTCTGCCTCTTTCACTACATCTGTAAAATTTATTTCAATAACTAGGATATCTCTAATGTCATTTTGTTGCTAACATTCTCCGAGTCATCTATGTAAGTAGATAAAGTTATTTGAATAAATTAATATATTGGAAATCAAGACACAATTCTTTCTAACTCTTCTCACAGCATCTGTCTTCAGTGAACTCAATTTCTAGCCACTAGTGTTCTCATCATCATAGACATTGCTGCTTTGCAATGCCATTTCATTCACATTTAAAATTTTAAAACTGTCCATCGTGGGCATATTTCAAAAATCACTCCCAGGCAAAGGTTAAAAAGTGAGTTTCCTGTCCATAATGAATTTCTGAAGGGCATTCAGTGTCTGATTTTTCAATGCAGGCCCTGCTTTCAACAAAAGGGAATAATCAGAAGCAAAGTCCTTAAAACACATACCTTATATTCCCCCTTCATCTTTGCAGCAAACCTATCTCAGCTGAACAAGAGTCTTTTCATGTGAAAGGAAACTCATTTGGCCTTTTCATTCAGATTTGATCTTAAGGAAGGGAAATAATTAATAGCCATGTTAGTGCCAACCAGAGTCTCCCTTGTATTTCTTGCTGTGCGAGTGTGTGGTGACAGCCCTGCGGCCATTAGGGAGGGAGGGGGAAAGTTGGGAGCAGGAGTTTTTCTTTTGTTCATTATACAGTTCCTGCCCTAAAATAAGCCATTGTCAATTTTCTTTTTCCTGAGTTTCTATGGGTGTGAGCATCTTCCATCTCCGTATCCATTATCATCCCTGACAAACATCTCCACAGAAAAGTGTTCCATTACAGTTTTCTTTTTTAAGCATTTTCTCTGGCTACATTTTAAAGAAACTGGTTCCAAAGGGTAGAGAGAAAGAAATATAGTTTGATTGTTCTAAAAGTTCTATTGAGCATGCACAATTCTATATGTTTTCTATATCCAAATTCTTTGAAACATAGCTGGAAAGAGAGTCCATAGACAGATGTGATTTTTCTCTGAAATGGAGTGATTTCTTGGAAAAAAGAATAGGAGTAGGGGAGGGAGAAGTGTTCATAAGGAAATTTTAGCCTCATCTGTGATGTTTTAACATGCTATCAAAAATATATATTTGTTTAAAAAATTTTACAAAAATTTTAGTCAAAGAAAGTTTAAAAAGAAAGAAAAACTCTAAAATGAAATAATCGAATTTAAAGAAAATACTGTCTTTCTTACACTCCCTGATCAGGATGGTTTTGAATACTGCAAACCTTATAAACATGATTTCCTCCCTTGTCTGACATTTGCAGGTAGAGCCATTATCCACTTCCCACTGCTTCCACGAAAGTAGACTAACAACCTCAAAGAGAGTTCAATTATTCTTTTATTTCACATTTGTTATAATAGAACACAAACATAGCAGTTTCCAAATCGGACTGCTAGTCGTCAGGCATGGTAACATCAACTTACCCATCCACAATCCCCATCCACTTACAGCTGGTGGAAGATGTCCTGCAGGCACCTGGGTTTCCTACAAAGACAATCTTGGAGAGGGTGAGAGCTCTCAGCCTTTCCTCCCTCTGTCTAATACTGCCTTGCTTTCCCTCAACATTCCCATTAACCTTCCTGAGGTCATTTTCAGTGCCCCGACCCCATGAAGTCCCTATTGCTCCTTCAATGTAAGCAGTAGTCATTCATTCCTAAGACTTTGAGACTTTGATATCCTGCCACTCCAGAATGTCAATTGGATAATATAGTTAGTTAATTGCTTTAACATGGTCCTTCTATGTTTTCTATGTGGTCTTTTAACTTTCAAAAATGCATGGGAGTAAGCAAATAAGGTGGCTGTGTCCCTCTAAGGCAGCGGTTCTCCATGCCATTAGGGGTCAAATGATCTTTTCACAAAGTTTATCTGATTCACAACAGTAGCATAATTGTAGTTATAAAGTAGCAATGAAATTAATTTTATGGTTGGAGGTCACACACGAGGAATTGTATTAAAGGGTCACAGCATTAGGAAGATTGAGAACCACTGTCTAAAGGGATTGGCTTCTAGAGGGGCTGATGGGGAATCATCCCAAGAAGTTAGAGGAGGCTCCCATGAGCATCAAGTATAGGAGCCATGGGACTACCATATATTTGCAATTTTCATGCACTCTCTTATTTTTTTTTGTTACATGCCATCATCTACCAGGCAGGGTTTTGCTTTGTGAATTAGAGTTCATGAAAGTTTTACCTTATCTTCAACCACTATTGTTTACATAGTATCTACTCATTCACGTGTTTTATTTATATAGATAAATAATCTACATATTTTGATCTTAAAGGCTGTCTTATTCATGTATACTATTCTTTTATAAGAAATATTAGAAATTCTATAACATTGGCTACATAAAATTATCTCAAAGGGATGATTTACAATATTCCCAAATAAAAGAATAATGACTTCTTTAAAGTGAACCAAGAATACACATAAACCATAAATACATGAATGGATTTTGAATTCGAGCTTAATTGTAGCCCTTATCGAAGAACAGTTATTTCTTATGATGTGGCCCTACTCAACACTTGGCCTCATTAAAAGATCACTAAAGACATGTGGTGGAGAAATCTGATGGTGCCCAGCTGTTGGAAAGAACACTGTCTAGGGTCTTAAAAGTCTTGTCTTAAAACTCTTAAAAGTCTTGTCTTAAAACCAGAATCCAACTAAGTGAGGTGACAGCTAAGTCCCTACGGAAGAAGCAAGCCAGCCTGTGTGACCCAATGACTGTAAATAATTAAATCTAAAACTAGAGGAGGGCTTTGAATTAGTGTTTAGATTTTAAAAATCCACTTTGCCAAGGGCTATTTTTGATAGCGAAAGCTTCAAATCCATGTGTAGCATTCCCACTTGAATTAAGTCTCTGGTACACACTCTAAAACCATTGACCAGGGAGGTGATTAGCATTGCTGTCAGACAGAGCACCTTGAAAAGTGGGCTGACACAGCTACAAAACTCGGGAGAAGCTTCCAGTTTAACATCTTACCCATGGACTGGAAAACTGCCTGCTTCTGTACTCTCAGGAGCTACTTTCTTCCACTGGCTTTGCTTCATTAGAGAATCCAGTTTAGCACATTAAAGACTGGGTATTTTAAAATCAGGAAGTTAAAAATCAAGGAACCAATCAATGTGAGGGGGTGGGGAAGTAGTGGATATCCAAAACCCATCTGCAAGTTACCACATTAGAGACTGGATAAACTCAGGATCCAATCTACTTGGTGAGTCACAACATTTGCATAGTCCTCTTCAATAAATTAGTGAGAGGTAGTGAGATTAACCTAAAAAAGTCACATCAATTCATTTACAACCCCACACTTTCCTACTATAAAGTGGTACAGCCATGAAACAAGGATCCACAAATATATTTCCAAAGACTGAGAAGAGCTATATAAACACTAATGAGAACTTTATAAAGAAGTAGATAAAGTTCAAATAGTCCATTTTAACTGCAATTGTGAGAATTATATTTTAGTGCTTTCAACGAAGTGATAAATTAAGAACTGTGAATTAAAATTTTGGAGTGGTACATTTTGTATTCTTAAAGTAGATAAATAACTGAAAGAAAATATATAAATTATTAAATATAAACAAATGTGCTAAAGATGTGATAAAATCAATACACATAAAATTTATTCAGACATCAGGAAACAAGTGAAAGCATTTGTTTATGCCAAGATCAGTAAAAATTTAAGAGAAAGGTAAAATTTTCAGATAGCAATAAACAATTGATTATTAAATAGCTTGAAAGTGAAATTAATGACAATGTAAATATCTGAACACATTTAAAAAGATTTAAATGTCTTGTTGACTTGACAGAAAATACTGACATAAAACTAATTGTATGCTACCAATATGGAGACAGCAAAACAAACTGGTTAATGGTAGCATTAATTCAAAGATAAATACTTTTCAGCAATTACTCTTTAGTATTGTAGTCAATGCCTATGAAAATTTGAAAGCCAATGAACTTACTTTTCCTCTGGTAGAAAGAATTTGTCCAGTATTATATAAATTCCAGCAATGATGCTGAATTAAGGAGAGTATGACTAGGAGCAAAATAGTAAGGGTGACTGCTGAAGGGATAAGAGGGAGATTTTGTTACTTAATAATATATAAATCTCAGGCTAGTTCTCCCTCAGCAATAGTATTATCCATTTTGATTTAACTTACCTGTCTGCCTACGTATCCAGAGATAGATTGATATTTATAGTACTGATGATGCAGGATTGATTGTAAGAGTACTAGCCCTTCTGTTCTCCAACTTTTGTGCTCCTCTCTGTGTAATCCTTTACTTTGTTGATATTAGGCTGAACATCCTTTACTCTGTGTATGTTGCCCTATCTGTCACTCAGAGTAGTACAGGTCTGTTGTCTATTTAGGAACCCTGGTGGTACAATGATTAGGCATTGGACATGTGGTTCAGCCAGCTGCTTCTCTGGAGAAAGATAAAGCTAGCTGGTCCTATCCAGATTTACCATCTCAGACACACTGTGGAGCAGTTATGTTCAGAGTCAATTCAGTAGCAGTGGAAGTGAGTGGGGTTATCTACTTAGTGATTTTCATTCCCTTTTCCTCACATCCCAGGTAATCATCAATTAATTATTTTCTTTCTGTGAACCTTTCCTTGATTTTTGAAAAAATGTTGTCTTCGTGCAATATTTTTTCTTTTATAATTGACTTATTTCACTCTGTGTAGTGTCCTCTAAGTTCATCCATGTTATGATATGTTTTCACAAATTTTTCATTATTATTTAATAATATGTAGTTTTCCTCTATGTATAAGCACCACAGTTCGTTTATCCTTTGATCGGCACAAAGGTTGTTCCTATCTCTTTGTGCTAGTGACTATTACTGCAGGAAACACATATCTGTGCATATTTCTGTTTCTGTCACGGTTCTTATTTCTTTATGACATAACTTAGTAGTGGTATTTCTAACTGCAAGTTTTAAGGATGCATCATACAACTTTTAATAGTGTCTGTACCATTTTACAATCTTACCAGTAGAGTATGCATTCCAATCTCTTCACAAACTCATCATCATTTAATGCTTTCTCTTATTGAACACTGCCATTATTACTGGGGTAGGATAATATCTTGTTGTTTTAATTGCATCTCTCTAACGACCATCAGCATTTCTTCCTGTGTTATCGGCTACCTGGATGCTTTCTTTGGTAAAGTGTCAGTCCATGTACTCTCATTTTTAATTTCCTTGGTTTTCTTTTTGTTGAAGTATAAACTTTTTCTATAATTTTTTTAGATTAGTCCCTTCTCTTATATATCATTGTTAAATATTTTCTCCCAGTTGTCAGGTTTTATTTTCATTTCTAGATGGTACCAGTAATACAGTTTGTCTTCTCCAATTTATGCATTTTTTTCATGATGTTTGAAAGTGTATTTATAGATCAGGCCACTAAGTTTGCCTCTAATTTTTCTTTGATGATCTTTATACTTTTAGGATTTACATTTAGGTCTTTGATGCAGCTTTATTTTGCTTTTATATAGAGTGAGGTGTGGATTTTGCTTTGTTTTCTGCAAATGGGTATCCAAGTTTCCATCAGTATTTGTAAAACAAAACAAAACAAAAACTACCTTTTCCCCATTTGGTGGATGTTGGTCCTTTGTGGAAAAACCAGCGATCCATAGGTGAATCGCATAGGTGAGTACAGACTTATTTCTGTACTCTCAGTTGTGTTCCATTGTTGTACTAGTAGTAACCCTTTTGACTTCTGTAGCTATAGCTAAGGTTTTGAAATCAATACGTATGTGACTTCTTGCTTTCTGCTTAAGTAGTGCTTTGGTTATCCTTTTCATTTTCTTTCCCATATAAGTTAGTTATTGGGGTTTTTTTTCTGAAACATTATTACTGGAATCTATATTTATCCATAGATCACTCTGGGCAGTATTGGCATTTTCACAATGGCATTGGCATTTTCGCAATCCTAAATATTCCTGTTCATGAGAATGGTATAATCTTCCATTTATGTAGGTCTCTCTTAGTTTCTTGTAGTAGTGTTTTGCAGTTTGTTGTTCTTGCTTTTTCTGTCTTTTGTATCTCTAGTTGGTTTATGCCTAAGAATTTTGTCTTTTTAATTTGGTATCTACTATAAATAGTATTTCTTTCCTCATTGTCTTTTCAGAGGTCTGTTTGAGTCGTTTTAAAAGGATACAAAAGGACGAGGCATCTATACCAGTGAACTCTGGGGTTCAATATGCCATGGGAAACAATGACTGGACTCTTCTGTGACTGTGCCTTAGAGGGGAATCTCACCCATCATCTGTGGTACACTGCGCCAAGTGGGCATCCTGCTACCTTGAGGCAGAGCTGGTAATCCTCCAGCCCCACGGCCAGGTGATCAAAGCTCACTTAGCACTCTCTCTCTCCTCTCTTTGTTCTCTTGCCCTTCTATCGTTCTCTCTGCAGTTGGTCTCAATGGGCCACATTTTGTTTTGTTTTGTTTCTCTTTTTTCCCTTTTTTTCTTCTTTCTCTCTCTTCCTCCAATTCTCTCACTTTCTTACCAATCATAAGCCACTGCTGACTTCCAGCCCACTAACCTCTGCCTACGGTAACTCAACCCAAGTAGCAAGGGGAGCTCCAGCCTGCCTTCTGGGGAGTGCTGCACACCACTCAAGGCAGCTGTGACAGTGCTCCATGCTGCTGAGAAAACCTCCAACAGGCGTCTGACGTGATCTTGCCAATTCTTCCCAGAACCACTGGGAGCCTGCACGAAAAGGACATACCAACCTTCCATCTTGGGACAGGGCTTAAACTCCTCCAACCCCACTTTCAGGTGATCAGGGATCAGTTATCTCTTCACTCTGTATTTTTTCCTTCTCTCTTTCCCATCACAGTCAACCTTAGTAAGCACAATTGTATTTTCCCCCTTCTTTCTCTTTCTCTTCTTTTTCTTTCTTTCTCCTCTCTCTTTTTTCTCTTCCCCTCTCCACTTCTCTGTTTCTCTCCTCTTCCTCTCTTTCCTTCCACACTTAATAAAACCTTGTTTTCAGCCCCCTACCCTCTGCCTAGGGCAACTCTGCTCACCCAATGGGAAGAGCAATAGCCTGCCCCTTATGATAGTGCTGCACATAGCATGAGGCAGTGCTACACACAGCACCACACATGGCTCAGGTATCTCTATCTATTTTTTCTTTCTTCTTTGGTTCTTTTCCCTTTCTATTCTTCTTCTTTCACAATTTCTTCTTTTTTCCTCTTGAGTTATCTCTTTTCCTTTTCCTGCCACAGTCTTAGAAGATTCAGTTTTCCTTTTTGTTGTTTTCCTATTTTTGACTGTTTTCACTTTTCCTTGTTTTCACATTTGTGGGGGGTGGGGACGGGTTGTTCCTGTCTTCGTTTTCTCCCATCTCTCTTTTCCTTCTTTTCTCCCTCTCTTTTCTTTCACAAGGCACTACCAACCTCTAAGCCCCTCCACCTAGGGCAACTCCAAGTTGGGAAAGGTCCCACTTTCACTTGTTGGCTTTACATGCAGCTTTGGAAATCACTCCACTCCTCCTCCATACCACAAGAGACTGGAGGTTCTCCCCTTCAAACAGCTGAGATAACTCCAGGATTCACTCTCAGGTCCTACAAATGACTGGGGGAACTCCTTTCCACTGCAAGTGGTTCTCCACACAGCCATCTGCCCAAACTTCACAGCGATCCCTCTGACTAGAGTAATTCTGCCTATCATCTTTAGTGCTCTACACAAAGGAGGGTACATCCGCATGGCCCTCGTGGCAATCCAGTTGCAGAGGGAAACACCACACGTCACCCAAAATACTCCAAGCACTGTGAAACAAACCACGACATCTTACTTCAAGATCAGGCAGTGAAATACCACACTCGTGGGCCCACAACCACCTGACCAGTGTTCCAAGAATGGACTATCTGACTCATATTCCAAATAACTGAATACAGGAAGATACACTAATAGCTCTATCCCCCCAGTGCAGCTACCTGCAGATAGTTTGTAGAAGCACTCATGTGAGTCACCCAAGAGAGAGTCCACTGCTCTTTGACTCCAAAAGATGGATACATGTTGTCTAAAACAACATGTAAACAGCGACCAGCCGCAAGAGTCTCAACAAAAGAGCAGGAGAAAAAGAAGACAAAACCAGAAGGCATCATGAACTTAATGAGGTGCACAGAAGAAGCCGATATTGACCTACTACCGTAAAAAAAAATTTTTTTTGAATGTTGGTTGGAGACGTACAGGATGCATGTATGAGAGAGGCAATACAGGAAAAGGATGAAATGATAAGGGGGAGAAAAGCAATGCACCAAAGGGAAATACAAGACTTAAGGGATGAACTAGCAAAATCTGGTGGAACCACACCAGTGACCTAGAGGATAACAAATGGGAAAAGTAGTCAAATAAGACCAGCAGAGAAGCTGAACACAACCTGAGAGTCATGTCTGATGCTGTGAAGGGGAGCACCATTAGAATAAGTGACCTACTGGAACAAGACACAACAAAGAAGTCAACCGTGAAAAGAACAAGGGCGCCCTTGGAGGAAAACTTCCCCAGCTTAATAAATAAAAATCAAGCAGCCAGTCAGGAGGCTGAAAGAACACCAGCAAGGCTGACTCTCAAGAAGTCACCAAGACACATAACATTTAAATTATCCAATTATGAGGAAAAGGAGAAGATCATAAGAGCAGCTGGGGAAAAACACATAGTCATGCATAAAGGTACCCAAATATGACTGTGTGCAGAACTACCAGCAGACGCAGAAAATGGGATGAAGAAAGATATTCCAAAACTTGAAGGAAAATAACACAAATCCAAAAATATTACACCCCGCGAAATGATCTATTAAGATAGATGGAAAAGTAGCAGTCTTCCCAGACATGAAAAAACTCAAAAGCTTACATAAAAAGAAATCCAGACCTATAAAAGGCCCTTGCTGATCCAGTATGGGCAGAAAATCAGCAATCACCAAGTGAAAATAATAGAGCATCACAGAGAACAACTCCACTCATAGGGCGACCAGGAGAAAACATCCCCCAAGATACCATTGGCTCAACTGTGGAAAGAAGGCAAGAATGAAACACACACACAAATTCATAAGATAGGTGTGTAGGAAAACACTCAACAAAAAATGTACAAGATAACATAATAGTATCCACATATGGTAGCAATAACACTGAATATCAGTGGCCTGAACTCAGGCATTAACAGGCAGAGACTTACAGACTAACTCAGAAAACATAACCCATCGATCTGCTGCCTAGAAGAGACACATCTCAACCTTGCAGATAAAAACAGGCTGAGAATTAAAGACTGGAGAAAATATACTAAGCATAACAGTGCCACAAAAGCACAGGTAGCCATCTTAACATATGACAAGATAGATCTTAAGGTACAGACCATAACAAGAAACAAGGAGGGGCATTATATAATACTCAAGGGAACAGTAGACCAAGAACCAATAAGCATAATAAATATATACGTACCCAAGAAGAGACCTGCAGAATTCATAAATAAAACACTCCAAAAGGTGAAAAAATAAATCATGGGCTCAAAAGTTAAAGTAGGTGAACTTAATACAAAAATCTCTGAAAAAGACAGATCAGTGGGAAAGAAACTCAACAAGGAGGCTACAGATATACACAGCACAATCAGACAACTTGACCTGATAGATAATTTCAGAGCTTTCAATCAAAAGGCAAAAAATTCACATTCTTTTTAAGCCCTTGTGGCACATACTCAAAGATAGACCACATGCTGGGACATAAGTCAAGCACAAAGAGATCATATCGATGTCACTCTCTGATCACTGTGCCATAAGGCTGGAAATCAACAGAAGGACATGAAAGAAAATAGAGGCAAATAATTGAAGGATGATCATAAAAGATTGGGTATTGGTCCAGATCAGAGATGAAATCAGAAAGTTTTAGAAACCAATGAGAATGAAAATATGATGTACCCAAACCTTTGGGATACAGCAAAGGCATTTATAAGAGGAAGGCTGATAGTAATAAATGAACACATGAAAAAGGAAGAGAGACTTGTGATTAACATGCAAGCACAGAACTTACACCAATTAGAGTAGAGTCAATAGGAAAACCCTAATAATGGCAAAAGGAAATAAATAATAAAAATCAGGAGAGATACAGGAGAGGAAAACAAGAAAACTATGGGGAAAATTAATTCAGCTATAAATTGTTTTTTCCCCCTAAGGATTAACAGAATTGATAAACTACTGGCAAACCTAACTAAAAAATGGAAAGAACTTATGTAAATTTCAAGGATGAAGAATGAAACAACAGGTATTACAACCAACCCAAATGACATCAAAAGATTAAATACACAGTACTATAACGAATTCAAGAAGTTGAAATACATGGATAAATATTGGAAACACAATCCCTCCCTAGACTATCCCAGATGGTTGTCAAGAACATCAACAGACCCATAGCAATGGAAGAAATAGACAAGGTTATCCACGGATTACCAAGAAGAAAAATATCCCGAGGGCCACATGACTTCACAGCAGAATTCTACCAAGCATTCATGGAAGAACTGACATCAAACATAAACAAATTCTTTCAGAACATAGAAAAAGAGGACAAACACCCAATCTGTTTCTATGAAGTCAGTTTAACTGTAATACCTAAAGCAACCAATGATCACACAAGAATTAAGAACTACATACCAATATCACTAATGGGCATCGGTGCAAAGAACCTTAACAAAATACTGGCTAATAGAATACAAAACTATATAAAAAATAATTCACCATGACCAAGTGGGAGTCATATCATGGATGCGGGGATGATTGACCACAGGAAAGACCATTAGCATTATTCACCACATAGGCAGGAAAAAAAATGGTAAGAACCACATGATAATACCAGTAGATGCATAAAAAGCATTCAACAACATTCATAACCCATTCCGGTTTAAGACACTCAAGAAGATAGGAATAGAAGGAAAAACCCTTAACATTATATAGACTATATATGAAGAACCAACAGTCAACATGGTAGTCAATGGAGAAAAGAAGAAAACAATACCACTAAAAAAGGGGACCAGACATGGATGCCTCGTCTCCCCATTCCAATTTATCATTATACCAGAAGTCCTAGCTAACAACATAAGACAAAGAAAAGGAATCAAAGATATGCATCAGGGGAAGGAAGAGGTGACGCTATCATATTTTCGATATGATTTTATCAAAAATCCCTGAAACACCACAAGTGAAGTGTTGGAAGCAGCAGAGGAATATGGCATAGTGGCAGAACACAAGATCAAGAAACAGAAGTCTATCATACTGCTATACACATCAAACAAGATCACAGAAGAGCCAATTAGAAAATGTAGTACCCTTTACAACAGCCAAGCACACCTTGAAATAGCTATAGATATACCTGACTACAAAGATGGAAGATTTGTACAAGAAAAACTAGAGAACCTTATTACAAAAAAAACAAGAGTGGCCTCAACAAATGCAAGAATATCCCATTTCATGGATTGGAAGATTCAATACAGTAAAGATGTCAGTTCTGCCCAAGGCACTATATAAGTTATACCAATACAAATATCATCATCCTTCTTCAAAGAATTGGAAAAATTGATTGCCAACTGTGGCGGTCATGGGCTTATGTTAATTTCATGATTGAGATGTAGGGGTGGAGTCTAGCCTGTTAATCTGGAGATAGCCATTGAGTAGCCAATGAGGCCTCCGTGTGGGCATGGCTTTCTCCTGAGACTTCTGGGAAATCTCATGATAGTTCCCTCGTGGAGATGAGAAGCTATCTTCCCCAGTTGTTGGGAGTTAGTCTCAGAGACAATGAACTATGGACAGGATAAAGATAGCAGCAACTGAGGAGCTAGGGGAGCCAGAGGAGAAGCTACACGGCCTTGCCCTGATGGAACCAGACCTTTGAAGCTGGAGAAGTCATGTGGAGAGTTCTGCCAGCGCTGAGTTGCTTCTACCACCACTGGATGCTGTTGATGGACCCTGAGCCCTGGACGCGAGGAGTCATGGGGAGACCCCTGCTGGCACCGGGATTCTGCACCCACTGGCCTGTGACTTTGTGAGTCAGAAGGAGACTTTATAGACTGGTAACTGGTATATGGACTAATATTGGACCTATGACTTTGAACTTGACTGGGTTGGGCTGCTTTCTCAATGTCCCATTCCTCTTGTATATAAACGGTACCCTTATATCCATATGAGTGTTTGTGATCTTGTTACTCTAGTCTACCCGGACTAACCAACTTCATATGTAGAGGAAAGAAGCAGAGAATTAGCAGAGAACTCCCCAAGAAGAAGGGCCAAGTGGGAGTGCATGCTCTACCTGACTTTAACAAGCATTACACAGCCACAGTGGTCCAACAGTGCGATAATGATAATGACAGATATTCAGATCAATGGGAAAGAGCTGAAGACCCAGAAATAAAAACATCAGCATAGAAGCAACTGATTTTTCATATGGGGCCCAAAAGTATCAAATGGGAAACAGATGCCCTCTTCAAAAAATGGTGCTGTAGAAAGTGGATACCTACCTGCCGAAAAAAGAAGCAAGACCCTTACCCTTACCTGACTCCATGCACAAGAACAAACTCACGGTGGATCACAGACCTTGCAGTAAAACCCCAAACAATTAGGGAGATTAAGGAGGAAATTGGGACAAACCCGAGAACCTTGGCACAGGGTGATCAGAAATAGGAACGAATACAAATACAGAGGAGTCACAAGTTGACAAGTGGAATATACTGAAGATAAATCACCTGTGTACATGGAGAGAAATCACCGAGAGTGTAATAAGAAAGCCAACAGCCTGAGAAAACAACTTTAGCAATTATACATCAGAAAAAGGCCTTATTACTAAATCTATAATACTTTCCTAGCTTACAATAAGAAAGAAACTAGTTGCCCACTACAGAGGTGGGCAAAGGACCTGAACAGAAGTCTCACAGGGCAGAAACCTGAAAGGTAAATAGACATATGTGACAATTTTCCCTATCATTAGCCATAATTGAAATGCAAATTAAAGCAACTATGAGATACCACCTACCAGCCTCAAAGATAGCCTAATTCAAAAAATAGAAAGAAACAAGTATTAAAGTATTAATTAAAGTATTTAATTAATTAAAGTATTAAACACATATTATCCACTGCTGGTAGACCTGTAGGTATTCACAGCCACTATGGAAATCAATTTGGAGATACTAAAACAGATGGAAGTTGAGCTACCATAACACCCAGCAATCCCCTTGCTAGGCATATACCCAGAAGAGAAGGAAAAAAACCACAGTCAGACATCTGCACTTTAATGTTCATTTGTAGCACAGTTCACAATTGCAAGGAGTTGGAAACAACCCAAATTTCATCAACAGGCAAATGAATTAAAAATTTGTGGTACATACATATTACACATCGATAAAAAGCAGTGATGAACGCATGAAGCACATTGCTGCATGAGAAGAACTGAAGGAAATTATACTAAGTGAAGTAAACCAAGCATAAAAAGACAAGTACAACAAGAGTCTACTGAGATAATCTTAAAATTTAAAAAAAGGTTAAAGGGGAATAGGGAAAAAGCTACTGTATACAAATATTTCTGGTGTGAGGTTCAGGTAGTATGGCAGGGGCCAGACCAAATCCAGGGCTACATATGGTAGTCAACTAAAAGGGGGAGGGGGTAAAAATATGTTGGGAAATAACCCAACCAAGGGGAGAGTATTGTTTACATCTCCACAGGGAAAGAGGAACCAGACTTCACCCTGGTTCTCCAGGATGTGAATTCAGTATTCCAATGTGGAGCAGGGAGCCAGTGGAGAGATCTGAGGGCCTGGTCCCAATCACAAAGGAGGTGATGTTGACCAACCCAGGGACAAGGATACAATAATTGATCCAAAATCAGTGACAATGAGGTTGAAAGGGGCCTGGTAAGGATTGATCAAGAGCAATGTAACTGAGAGAAATTACTGAAACCCAAATGATGACTGAATATGATAGTGGGATAAGAGGAAAGTAAAAGGAAAGAACTAGGTGGCAAAAAGGCATTTTTGGAGGTCTAAATACAGGCATGCACATATGTAAATATATTTATATATGATGATGGGGAAATTGATCTATTTGCATATATTTATAGGTTTAGTATTAAAGTAGCATATGGACATGGGCCTCCACTCAAGAACTCCCTCAATGCAAGAACAATTGGTTCTATTAAATTGGCATTCCATAATGCTCATCTTCCTCACACAATCACTGAAGACAAATGTGTGCATAAAAAAATGTGGTGAAGAAAGCTGGTGATGTCTGGCTATCAAAAGATGCAGCATCTGGGGTCTTAAAGGCTTGAAGGTAAATATCTAGTTTAGAAGCAACAAAGTCTTCATGGAAGAAGCACACCATCCTGGGTGAACACAAAGTGTTAAAAAGGATCAGATATCAGGTATCAAAGAACTAAAATCATTATCATTATGAATGAGATGATTGCAGATTGGGGACCCAAAGCCCACCTGTGAGCAACTAGACATCTCTATATGAAAAGGTCGTGGAGAGAAGACAAGTCAGTCAATGGACCATACAACTTTTCTCTAGTTCTTAAATGCCTCCCCCTAATGCACCCCAATTCCAACTTATAAATCCGGCTAGACTAGAGGATGTACACTGGATGTACAGATAGGAACTAGACACAAAAGGAATCCAGGTCAGATGATCCCTTCAGGACCAGTGGTGAGAGTGGGGATACCAGGAGAGTGGAGGGAAGGTGGAGTAGAAAGGGGAACCATTTATAAGACTCTACATATAACCCCCTCCCTGCGTGACGGACAATGGAAAAGTGGGTGAAGGGAGACATAGGAGAGTGTATGATATGACAGAATAGTAATAATTCATAAATCATCAAGAGTTCATGAGGGAGAGAGGAAAGGGAAGAAGGGGGAAATGAAGAACTGATACCAAGGACTCAATTAGTAAGAAAATGTATTGAGAATGATGATGGCAACAAATGTACAAATGTGCTTGACATACACTGGATGGATGTATGGATTTTGATAAGATGTGTAGGAACCCCCAATAAAATGATTTTTTTCAAAAGAATACAAAAGAAAAACAGAAGGAGCAGCATAGTATGAGAAACTGTACACAG